>JAKTZT010000054.1:0-35379 GCA_030578955.1 Hemisphaericaspora insectamans | reverse complement strand
TCTAATATATAGCTGTTTTTTGTATTTCTGTATGTTAGCATGTATTAGAAATTAATAAACAGAATGTATCGAAAAAAAAAAGGTAACATTGAAAACCAAGGTGATCCATTTTCCAATCAGTTTATTTCCTCCCAACTTCACCGAAAATTTTTACCAAAAATTTCTAGAAAATAAAAACGACAATAAACCCACGACCAAAAGAGACATATCCAAACTAAAGTCTTAAATGTATTTTTACCCTAATTTTACATCTAAAAATATATTTTAAATTGAACTAGCAGTGATTTTGTGGGAAATATGGATCAATTTATAGAACAATCACGTGACAGAAATATTCACATACTAGAAGACGGGAGCACCGAAAATTTCGGAAATTTGGTTCCATGGTCTAGCGGTATGACGTCTCTCTCACTCAGAGAAGGTCACGAGTTCGATCCTCGTTGGAATCAATTCCTTTTACAATTTTTGTTTTTTTGCGAACAGCATAGGCTTTTATGATGAAAAACAGGTTGGTTTGGACCACCAAATATACTATCTTCATATAGAAAGTTTATCTAAATTACCTTTTTTCTTATTAGCATTAAATATCCTAAATAAAATGGCAAAACCCTAATTTTAAAGAAAAACCTAAAAACAAACAAGTAAAAAAGTCTGGCATGAGTTCTAATCTTCCACTTCGTCTTCAATTTCAGAATCCAGATCGCTATCACTTTCACTATCATCGTCTTCATCTTCATCGTCATCTTCTTCATTATCTTCATTGTGACTTCCATTTACACTATCTTCTTCATCATCTTCATCTTCTTCACCCGGATTTACATCAGCCCATTCCACATAATTATTACTGATAATTTTCTTACTTTTAGGCAAAACCAAAGGGTCAAAGGGGAAATATGCTTCCAAATCCAAAAATTCTTGTTTTTGTCTAAAATTACCCACTGCTGATGGCATGGCCATTGAACCATTAGTTTGTAACATTCGTTCACGTTTATTATGTTCAATTATGGAATAACAATAACAGACATTTAATTTGGTGGCGAGTTTCGCAAATATATATACAACAGTTTCATCACAGTATTTCAATGGATTAAATTTTGCAATAATGACACGTTGGAAGAATTTATCTAATTCACATTCCCATTCGGAGTCACTTGTGGTGGTACGTTTGGATGAGGAGGTAGCGGTTGAAGTTGAGTCTTGGTAGAGTAATGTATGTCTAAAACAAAAGATATAAATTAAAGCTTGGAAAGTAGCATAGAATAACTTAAATCTTTCCATTCCTCCAACTTGTTGATTATTAACTGAATTAAGACCATTCTTGTTCGATTCGATGTCAGCAATTTCGGATTCACGTTCAATTATATACTTGTCTAACCAGCCAATAAGATAGCTAACAACAAAGACTACTTGATGACGAGAAAGATTCTTACCTCTGGCAATGTAGGATGATAAATATTGCATTGCTTTTAATCTCTTTTCCAAAATTTCATTAGGGTTAAATGCAACATCAATGAGTAAAACCAAGAATGAATCAGTTAATTCTGGATGATATTGTGAAATATGAAATAAAACAAATTGAATCGATTTTGTAAAATGAGTGGGTAATATATGACTTTTGAAAAGGGAAGATATAGTATTGTATAAATTAACCCCATTACCATTGTTTAATTCTTCTTCACTAAATGAATTTTCTGTGGCTTTTAATAAAGCATTTATGATATGATCCAATTTTGACAGTAAGACTTTAATGCTTGCAGTAGTATTTAATGGATCAACCATATATTGAACTTCACCATCTACTAATTCACCATCAGCATCTTCTTCTTCATCTTCATTAGCTTCAGCTTCCACTTCTTCCATATCAGAATCGCTTCCATTATCTTGACCTTCCTTATCGCTTCCTAAAAGCTCTTCATCATCCTCTTTTCCATTAATTAATTCTTCAATTTCATCGTCATCCAAGTCATCCAATTCATTTTGAAGTTCCACATCTAATTTGATACAACACTCTATTATTAATTGCCAAATACCAAATTGTAATTCTGGACAATAATCAATAATTTTGATTAAATTATGGACATAATTAGTCAATTCATTAGTTGAGGAGGATATATGATGAGGGAAATTCTTTTGTAACGTCTGAGGAATTAAATTAATGCAAGTTGGCACAAACCTTATAATCTTTTGTAAAATATTATGATGATTAATAATCATAAAGGATTCATTATCTTGAAGAGTAAATGAATCAAATTCACTAATGATTTTATTAGTTACTTCTTGCAAGTATTTTGGTAAAGTTGAAACCAATACTGCTAAAAAGTGAGAATATAAATCAATGAAATTTGGATAGGATTCATCATCCTTAACTTTAATATCTAACCATTTATATCGAAGAATGGCAAATATTAAATTATGACATGGTTTGTTATCTAATCTAGATACATTTGATATTAGTCCTTTAAGGACTATGGTGAAATGTTGAAGAGATATGGCATCTTCACTACCATATTGTAAATTAATTTTATCAGTTAAAGTATTTATTGGTGTAAAATCATTCTAAGGGGAAAATTTGTTAGTATATATGGTGTATTCTTCTTCATAACGGGGAAAAATTCTGAAAACATACCTTTTCTAAAGATATCAATGCAGATTTTACATAAGCAGTAAACATCTTTTCTGAAAAGACATCCTCGTCATTGGTATTGGTTGTTTCTTTCAAAGTTAAATCATTTGTTCTTAGTTTTTTATTTATCGGTTCACTAGAATTATTCCTATTTTGTAACACTCTTTTTCTTAACATAGGATCTTGTAGCGACATTATCATTATTTATCTTCTATTTTCAATATATTCTACACTTTTCCCTTTTTTTGAACCTTCTATAGGGCTGCCGCTTGAGACTGATAGTAAGATAAGGATAAAGGGGGATTAAATAAAAATTTTTCTTTTTTCAGGAAGGAAGAGATGAGAAAGAGAGACATTTTTTGGGAAAAAAATTGTAATTAGTGGGGAGTGAAATGTCGTATATGTCTTGACGATTTGAAAAAGAGGGGAGAAGGGAGGGAAGAATACTAGCCGTACTACTTTCAGTATTATATTAGTTTCGAGTTTGTATAACAACAGCAATTTCTGTATATATCCATCCCACAAGTATATGATGGGAGTGTTTATACTTTTTTAACACGTAATGCTTGCTGATAACAATGGAATTTCCTTATTTATAGTCTGGGAGAAAAAGAGATAGATTTCCTTCTTTTGCGGTTACTGAAGATACTTATCGGGTTAACGACATTAATCTTGGAAACCATCTCCTGGGGTTCATCTGAAATACCTCGAATTTTATTTGTCTTAAATTGGAATTACGTAAAATTAATTCAATGTCGGTAAGTTTTTTTTTATTCAATTTATTATTCTTTATTAAAAATTTCTGAATAAATTTATATACTAGAGTTGTAAGTCTATATCTAAAAAACCCTTTAAAATATTTTGTCAGAAAATCCTTGGGAGATATTATAAAAACACCGCCTCTGACTCCAAGTCGAAGAAATAAGTATGACTAATTTTTTTGTTTGCTATTAAGATTTAAATAAATGATATGGTGTCAATTACTTTCCAAAAAATTGGCTTACAAAACCGGGCTGAAGGCAACTTCAATTAAATTATACAAAAAAAATTGCAGCGAGTGAATCAGAAAGTTTCAACTTCACACATTTCTTTTTCGTTATTTTTGAAGCTTGAATCGACATATAACCATCTCAATAGTTTTACCACGTAACAGATGTCAGCAATCAATCTAATTCAATTACACTCGTCTATTCTATTTAATATATCAGATAACATAACAAGATCATCCTCTTCTACCTTGCCAGTTGGTATCTGTCTAGGTTACATTGACCACGATGAACAAACAGCAATTGTTAATGGGTCATTTGAATTATTATTAACAAATAATGAAACCATCGACTTGGAATATTTCTACAAGAGATTCATTCAATTTAAAACCGTGTCTCCTAATTGTTCAATTCTTGGATTTTATCAAATTAAAAATGTATCAAATGCTGATGCTTCGACAATTATGATTTTACAACAAATCCAACAAGCATTAATAAATTTTGATCTTGAACATAGTGAATCTACCTTTTATATTTTATTTAAACCTAATGATATCAAGAATTATCAATATCTTAAAACTGAAGCTTTCCAATCATTCTCATGTGAGGATTTCCAACCAATTAAAACAATTATTGATTCAACTGAAACAGAGAATATAGCAACATCTACAATAACCAAATATAAAAAGTACTTTACAACATCAAAACAAGATAATGCAACGCTTGAAAATGTATCTGTTGCTAAACATTCACAAGAGTTGGCCAACACATTAAATCAATTGCATGACCGAATAAATAAAATAATCCTTTTGTTGGAAGACGAAGATCCTGATGGTGGGATTCCTCCAACAAAGGAAACTATCCATAATAGAATTCAATTAAATAATTTGGTTGTTCATTTATCTAACAAATTATCATCATTTAGACAACAACAACTGTCGCTCGAAACTAATAATTCAATTTCCAGTGCTACACTTTCCAAATTGCAAGCTTCTCAATTGGGATTTATAACTGAACAACTCACAATCTTGGAGAGACTTAAAGCATACCCAGTTAAGATGTTGCTAGCTTATGAAGTAGATCATCTGCAGATGCAAATGTAATAAATAGGATATAGAGGTTAGCTTTTAATTCCTAAAAAAGCCAAATTATATTTTATGCTGTTTATCCGTTTTGTCCTTTTAAATGTTTATGCCTTGCCCGAATAACTGGAATCGAAATTCTTTCAAACCCTTTCACTGTAGAATTTTCTTTCAACCATCTGCGACCTAACTCACGTTCAATATGAATAATCATATAAAAGACTTAGAGGTATAAAAGGCAAAAACAATAGAAAACTGAGGTTTATTCACAGAAAGAAAAAATAATGACTCCGACGCGGTTCGAACGCGTGCATCTTTACGATAGTAGAACTTGAGTCTACCGCCTTAACCACTCGGCCACAGAGCCCTTTTTTTCTTTTGTGGAATTCCGGTTTTTTGCGACGAAGATTTTTGTATCACGTGATCCATTTAAAAATGTCAATTATTTTAAAAGTTTTAAATGTAGTTGTTGGATTATTGAAGTTTAAGGTAAATAAAATTACTAAATTTTATACGTCAATTGTTCTTGAGGTGTTTTGAAGAATTTTTGTACCTTTTCATTTGGTTTTAAAAGTTTTAAAAATTTGGAGTAAATTTTGAGGAAAAGTTTTTTCAAATGGCTGCAAAAAAACTAAATCAATGTAGAAAGCTTGATATTCTGTTCTGTTTTATCTAGGTTCAAAGCCCAATATTCATTACCTATCAGGTCATATTACAGATTTGCCAGAGTTATAGATTATATTCACAAGATTTGGAATTTTTAAAAAAATACTCGAAAAAAATTGAAACCAGGTTTTTGCATTTTTCCTGTCATTTATATAGCTGTTTTTTGTATTTTTTTTTTTTTTTTTTTCTTTTGTACGTTGGTAGGCAATAGAAGTGATTAAGCTGGTTTTTTTAGTGAGTAGACCCACGAGGGAGAATCTCACACAGGCTGCATAATATCCAATTATGTAGTACGCCTATAAAAGGTTTTTTGAACCACATAAAGTCAATAGGGTTGGCCCTCCAAACTCTAGTCAAGGAGGCGAGTGTATTAATTTATATAGATAAAATTAGTTTATGTAGTTAATATACTAGGATTTTTATGAAAAAAAAAAAAGAAATTAATAAACAGAATGTTTGTTAATGTATCGAAAAAAAAGAAAAGGCTCTAGTAAAAGATAATATGGGAAGGTGAATGTATTATCGATCATCTAGATTGACCTGAATCTTGAAGTTTTGGTTTGGCTCACAATTAGAACTACAATCGAAAAAAAAAACAACAAACAATCAATCATATCTATCAAGTTAGGCAAGTGCAAAACCAGCATGTCTAATGCGGCGTTTGAGTGTCCTAGTTTTTTAATGGCACACCTAAGTTTTGATTTTAAAGGTTCCTATCTTGCCGATTCAAGAAGTTTGTTTGGTTAGATACTTCTCTCTATGAAGTGCGAAGTAGATTAGATATACCTGACGTCAGCGAAAGTCAATGCCTTCTGGTGGTTTAGATAAGACAATCGAGTAATGTTAATAGTAATCTAAGAACAATTATCGAGCTCAGAAATAGACCACATAACCGAGGTTTCTGAACTTTCAATAGAGGAGTTTATAAGCATTATAATTTTAATTGAGTTACAAAGACAATTCATTTACTAGACCTCCAGTTTTTGGTTTGTCATTTATTGTTTTGCAACTTTTGAGTGAGTCAATCCCCATCACAATTAAGCCCATTGCTTAGAGTTTATTTTACATTCTAAGCATTCATATGGCAAAATTTCTTAACAGAAGAACTACAATAATAATAGTTACAGGTCTAAATCCATATATCATCTACAGGCTACCTATCGTTTATTATATCCAACTATTGAATAATTAGATTCATACCAGGGGAACTTAGCTTTTTGATTTCTATCTCTGATCTGGATGCTTTTAAAATCGACAAATTAGCCCAACGAATCAAACAATCAAAACTAAGCATTTCCAAGATAATAATCCTTTTGTAAAAACATCCAAGTCAAACTCACAGAACTAACAATCAATGGACCAGCTAAGCCTTTGCCCAATTTACATGTTCTATAAATCAACCACTCGCTTCCAAAATGCCAAGCAGCAACCAAAAACGTAAATTGAACCAATTCATAAACTGGTTTACTAGTAACATAATAAGCACCATAAAATCTCACAATTGAAGTGATCAAAGTCCAAGTGCCAAAAGTACGGGCACTTAAATGGGTTACTTGGTTTTTAGTAGGTTGTTCCGCCGAAGATTCGTTTTCATAGACTTTCTTGGTGAGTTGAAGATCTTTGGATTGGTAGGTTTGGTAGGAATTGAAGATGGAGACTACTGAGATGAAAAGCAACCAGTATGGGAGTTTGCCTCCTTGAGTGTGAGGTAATAAGGATTGGAAATATGGAATCATTCCGAGTAGCTGCGTGTTGTGTGTTGATGAAAGAAAAATGATATGTGTGTAAACAATCGAAATGAAAATTTCAATTCTCGCGAGATCTTGGGGTCGCAAAAAAAAAAAACGGGCGGTACGAGGGAGTCGTTTGGACTTCAGTACAAAGATTCACAACTACAGACTTATCTGCACATTCAATATTGTATACAGAAACTAAAGCTAGATTATACTAAGAACCTAAAAAAATCTTACAATAAAACAGGAACAATACACAAATCTTAATCATGTCTCTAATGAACAACAGTGGCAGATGCATTCGCTGGAGCAGCAGCAGTTGGATCAGTACTCTTTGTTGGGTCTTGAGATTTCAATACTTCAACAACTGGTCCTAACAATCTTTGGAAACCTGATTTTCCTAAAGTTGCAACAATGACATTATCTAAAGCTTCAACAGTTGCTTGTCTTGGTAAATCATTCAACAAGGCAATTTCCCCAAAATAATCACCTTTACCCAACGTAGTGATCTCGCCCAATTTTTCATTGTAAACTTTACAATTTCCACTTTCAATTAAATAGAAATTCTCACCTTGTTCACCTTCAACCACAATCTTATCTCCTTTATGATACATTTCTGTATGTAAAGCATCTGCCAATTTTGAACGAGCATGATCATCAAGAGATTTCAAAACCTCAACATCCTTCAAGAAATCTTCATACATTAATCTTCTGTTGAAGGTCCCTTCCAATAAGATACGACGGAAAGTCAAACGATCCAATGCCCAACAGTTGACATCAGTTGCCGCGATTGCGGTGGCCGCTCTTGGGGCATTATACATCAATGCCAATTCACCAAATGAGGATCCTTCACTACTAGTGTTAACCTTGGCCCCATTGACGTAGAAATCAACAGTACCCGATTCAATAATATAAAAGTAATCACCTTCATCTCCTTGCTGAATAATGACTGAATCCTTAGGGAATTTCTTTGAAGCCAATGCTGATATGACAGTCTTTTTAGAATTTTGGTCTAATTGTCTGAAAAGGAAGTTTTGCTTTAAGCTTTCAGCCAATGTCTTTTCTTCTTCGGAAGATAAATTGTTAACTGGGGGTTTCCAACTTTCTGATTTCAATTTTGCCGGATTCAATGCTTCCGCGGATACTGATGTCCTTCTGTTAGCATTAAAAGCAATGGGGATATGATTAGGCAATTTACCAATAGTATGTGGATGCGGTTGCTGTTGTTGTGAAGACGATGCTGGTGCGTCTGGCGCCTCTGGGGTGGTAGAAGAAGGATCAACATCAGCGACACTTTGGCTTGTTGGAGTAGAATTTACGGCAAAATTACTTCTAAAAAGACCAGCACCAATACCACTAGATTTCTGTTCTCTATTTGAAATGTCGGAATTATGATTTACACCAGTGTGGGGGTCTTCGTCATGAATCAGATGAGGGTCATTGACTGCGAATGGGGATTTAAAGCTTGGCTGTCTGTCATTTATAAAGGCAACACCAGATGGATTAAGGTTCAAGTTATCAACAGATGGGAATAAGTTGATTCCAGCTGCATTGGCTTTGGCCTGCTGTGACCACAATTGACTTCTTTGCGACTGTAACTTTGAATTAAAGTAGTTGGCACAAAATTGTAAGATATCAGGGGGATTCTTGGTGATTAGTTCTTTCTGCAATTGCACCAATTCTTCAGTAACAAGATGCTGTTGTTGTTGCTGTTGTTGTGACATTATTAGTGCTATCGTTAAAGAAGAATACTTGGGTGTGTGTAAAAAAAAAGTAATTGGAAATTAATTTTTTTTGTCTCTCTTCTTCTGTGTGCGTCAAACCAACAAAATTATATTAAACCTGGATTTCGTAACTTTCAAACTAGATTTGCGTTTTCCTTACTATTTTCTTTTTCTTTCCAATTTATTAATGGACTTTAGTGAAGAGACTAGATTTAAGGTAGAAGATTGGTGTTGTCTCTCTAAATAAAAGCAGCAAATACGATCGAAAAATTAAAATTGAAATAAAGAGGGGGGCAAAATCTCTCACTGGGTGAAAAAGAAAAAAAACTTTGGAATGAAATTTTGGCGGAGGGGTGGGGAATCTATTCAGGAATAAGCGACACAGAAAAAAACGGGGGGAGGAGACATTTCCCAAATGACACCAAAAGAGACATTTTCGGACATTTTCGGTTCCACGTGACAAAATCACGTGGTTGGAAGTCACATGACACCCCAAATCAAAAAAAATGGAATTTTTTTGTTGTTGACACGTCATTAGTAGAATTTTCCATAATGTTCCATATGCAGATTTCCCCATGAAGAAAAAAAAAATCCTAATTCATACAAAATGCTCCATTTAAACTATGCGTCGGCCGATCGCAGTAAATCTGAATGATGATGTGTTCATTTTTTTATGTATGCAACTCTCACACACACGCTTATAAAAAAAAATATTTATATAAACTTCGTTGACCACTAACCAAGATTTTTTTTTTTTCACTTTTCTATTTCTTCAACTTCATATTTATTTTAAAACCACCCTTTTCCAAAACTAATAGATTCAAGCTATCGATTGAAATCTAATAAAGGAAAAACTAAATTCTTCACGTTTTTATTTTAAAAATAGGGTTTAAATAAAGATCAACAAAAGATCGGGTTCAATTAAAAAAAAAAGAAGGAACTAAATTATAGAAGACAATATTTCACAATCCAATAAGATGTTTAAGTCATTTCAATCTTCTTGGTTACCACGTATTGGTTTGCTCTATGTAGCAATCGCGTTATTAATACCTTTATTAGCTTCCAATGGTCGTAACAGTCCATTTGCAGTTGCTGCTGAAACTGATGGTGATTCTGGCCATGAAAGTTATGGAACTGTCATTGGTATCGATTTAGGTACTACTTATTCATGTGTTGGTGTTATGAAGAACGGTAAAGTCGAAATCTTGGCTAACGATCAAGGTAATAGAATTACTCCATCTTATGTTTCATTTAATGCCGAAGAAAGATTAGTTGGTGATGCCGCTAAAAATCAAGCTGCTTCTAATGTTAACAATACCATTTTCGATATCAAGAGATTAATTGGGTTAAAGTATAATGATGAAAGTGTTCAAAAGGAACTTAAACATTTACCTTTTGTTATCGAAAATCAAAAGAATAAACCAGTTGTCAAGGTGCAATATAGAGGTGAAGAAAAGACTTTTTCTGCTGAAGAAATTTCTGGTATGATTTTGGGTAAGATGAAATCTATTGCTGAAGAATACTTGGGTAAAAAAGTCACCCATGCTGTTGTTACCGTCCCTGCTTATTTTAATGATGCTCAAAGACAAGCAACTAAAGATGCTGGTACTATTGCCGGATTGAATGTTTTAAGAATTGTCAACGAACCAACCGCCGCAGCAATTGCTTATGGGTTGGACAAGGATGATAAAGAAAAGCACATTATTGTTTACGATTTAGGTGGTGGTACTTTTGATGTTTCCTTATTATCTATCGAAGGTGGTGTTTTTGAAGTCTTAGCTACTGCTGGTGATACTCACTTGGGTGGTGAAGATTTTGATTTCAAATTAGTCAGATACATGTCCAAGCAATTCAAGAAGAAGCACGGTATTGATATTACTTCTAACCAAAAGGCTATTGCCAAATTAAAGAGGGAAGCCGAAAAGGCCAAGAGAACTCTTTCTGCCCAAATCTCCACCAGAGTTGAAATTGACTCTTTTGTTGACGGTATTGATTTCTCTGAAACTATTTCTAGAGCCAAATTTGAAGAATTAAACTTGGCTGCTTTCAAAAAGACTTTGAAACCAGTTGAACAAGTCTTGAAGGATTCCGGCATCAAGAAGTCTGAAATTGATGATATTGTCCTTGTTGGTGGTTCTACTAGAATTCCAAAGGTTCAAGAATTATTGGAAAATTTCTTTGATGGTAAGAAGGTTTCTAAGGGTATTAACCCAGATGAAGCTGTTGCTTATGGTGCCGCTGTCCAAGCTGGTGTTTTAAGTGGTGAAGAAGGTGTCGATGACATTGTATTGTTAGATGTCAATCCATTGACTTTAGGTATTGAAACTTCTGGTGGTGTTATGACTACATTAATTAAGAGAAACACTGCTATCCCAACTAAGAAGTCTCAAATGTTCTCTACTGCAGCTGATAACCAACCAACTGTTTTGATTCAAGTTTACGAAGGTGAAAGAACAATGGCCAAGGATAACAACAGATTAGGTAAGTTTGAATTAACCGGTATTCCACCAGCTCCAAGAGGTGTCCCACAAATTGAAGTCACTTTCTCATTAGATGCCAATGGTATCTTGAAGGTTGAAGCCACTGATAAAGGTACTGGTAAATCTGAATCTATTACCATCACCAATGATAAGGGCAGATTGTCTAAGGATGATATTGACAGAATGGTTGAAGAAGCTGAAAAGTATGCTCAACAAGATGCTGAATTGAAGGAAAAGATTGAAGCTAGAAACTCATTAGAAAACTATGCTCACCTCTTGAGAGGTCAATTAAATGATAAATCTGAAACTGGTTTAGGATCGAAATTAAGTGACGAAGATAAAGAAGCTTTGGATGATGCCATTAAGGAAACTTTGGAATTCATTGAAGATAACTTTGACACTGCCAGTGCCGAAGAATTTGAAGAACAAAAGCAAAAATTAATTGATGTTGCCAACCCAATCACTTCTAAATTATATGGCGGGGCCGATGGTGCTGGTGGTGCGGGAGGTGCTGGTGGTGCTAAGTTCGGTGACGATGATTCCGACGACGAATTCGACCATGATGAATTGTAATCCCTGTAATATTCCTTTGATATATTTTTGATTCTTTTAGAGTACTATTATTTTCAATGTGCTAGTTTTATTGTAAAAATAATTACATACTATATAGGTAAATAATCAAGATAGAGAACTATTATTTTTGATTTTTTTTTCATGTAGAGGTTGTATACTTCTACTTCTGGGTTGAAGCAGTTACAGAATTTTTTATTTGCTTTTATTATTTTTGCAACAGTTTTTAGTCCGTGCGTCACCCGCGAAGGTACACCAGTCACGTGACACAAAAATTCCATAGCGGAAATGAAATTTGCAATTGAAACCCTCCAACGAAAAAAAATTTACTCTTATAATGTCAAATTGAATGGTTGGGAATGAACCAAAAAAAAATTTTTTTTGCTCACTATTAACGATTTCCAATTAGCAAACATTCAATTTGGTAAAAACCTTTTAGTTCAGATATGGCGAACAGAAAGCTACAAAAGTATGTTTATATTTACAATGAACCCTGTCATGGCCATTCATAGAGTTTGCATTTCGGATGTGAGGAAGTGCTCGCTTTCTAAGTCATTGGGCATGGCAACACCCGTAATTCCAGCGATGGGGCCATTACTTCAAGAAACACATATACTAACTAAAGACGCTTCTCTAGGGATATTGAAATAATATTCAAAAAGATTCAGGAAGGTTTACATGACTTCAACTATCATTACGACAGATATGAAAGTATAAATACTGAGGATGATTCCGACAATCAACGAGAAAAGGAAAAATTGGAAGGAGATTTGAAAAAGGAGATTAAGCGATTGCAGAAGTTTCGAGAACAAATCAAGAACTGGCAACTGAATGATGTAATCAAAACATTAGGACCGTCGGGTACCGCACTTGGAATAAAACTAAACGACAATAAGAAACTAATCGAAGAAGCCATGGAAACCTATAAAGATGTTGAAAGACTGTCGAAATTGAAAACGTTCTCAAACCAGTCGATTATGATGACATTTTTGGATAGCCAACTTGCAGGTGATGACGATGACGATGATGATACCGATGAAGATTTCTGGGAACGTCTAGAAAGTAGTGACGAAGAAGAGGAAGAAGAATTGGAAGATCTTCCGTCAGAGGCCATTGATGCCATTCATTACTTTAGGGACACGATACAACAGATTCGAGAACAAACAACAAAGTTGAATCATGAGTATGAGAAATTAGCACTGAAAAAGTTGAGAAAGAATAATTTGACTACTATTGAAGCCAAAAAGGAAAAGATTCGGTCAACCATAGCTACCAGCAAGTTCCACTGTAAAAAGATGCTAAAATTGATCAGGCTATTGAAAGCGAATCAAGTGACGGATTTTAATCTAGTTTGGTTGCTAAAGGACGATTTAGACGAATATGTTGAATCAAATGGTGATTCTAATTTTTCAAGTGAAACCACTTTGTATGATGATGTATTTAATCTGATAGTCGCAGCAGCCGAAGAAGATTACTCGGAAATTCACGATTCCAAGGACGATAGTAATGATACTGCAATGACTGAAGAAAGCCATCTGAATGGAGGAACGCAAACACATGAACCAATCCACAGTGTTGCCAACAACCAACATACCCATGGTCCAAAACAACAACACCAACATCCAAGTCCACCTTCAACTAAACTGAATGGTCATGGAAATGAAAGTCCATATCAGCTAAAGCATCATGTGGCACACCAACGACAACACCGTAGTCCGGAAGTCTCAACTCCGGCAATAGTAAGGACATTAAAACCAGCAACAACACCTTCGAAACCAGTTGGAAACTTGAAATGGTCTATGGCTGCGGCTGTAGGTAAACCTGAAAATAAACATGTCGAAACAGAACATCATGCAGACCATGAAATACACGAAGACCCAGATCCCGAGACTCCAACTACATCAGCGGCAACTACCACTCCTTCTACTACCACTACTCCAGCCACCCAGGATAGTGGATCGAAAAGATCATCTATTATTGTCGAAACAATGGATCTTAATAATTTCAAGGAAGTTATTAAGAATTCACAACTTCTGAAACCAGAAGTTAGTTTGTTTTCTGATATGAGTTTGGTTAGAGTACCACCAGGTATCCAAGATTTGGTTGTGTCATTTGCTGCAAAGAGAAATAACCAAGATACTAAACTTCTAGTGGATACTAAGGAATTCAATCAATACACCACTCCTATTCGCAAACCATATTTGCCTGATGTTGTTCAGCCTATTCAATTTACCCAACCAAGTGGTTTCAAACACCCTACTCAGTTGGCAAAATTCCAAACATATTGGAATCAAGTACGGGCAGTATATGGATTCCAGAAGTTAGCAAATGATATCAAGACATTAATAGCACAAGATAAGCCGGAAAATTCCCCACTCATAGCTGAATTAACATTTGTTTTCTTTTTTGGGTTCTATTATGGATTGACACCAGCAGAAAACTTGATTGCGGAGTCATATTTGTATGAATTGGGATGGAAGCCTTACAAGACTCAATTGAATAACAATGCTTCATCACCACTCCAGATTTCATCTCCTAATCAGATGAGCGAGGGATCTAAAGGTAATTATTATTTCTATTGGTTTAAGAGAACAAAGTTAATTTCCCAAGTTGATGATATAGCTGAATTTGGTGATTATCAAGTATTTGATTTGAACTTTTGGGAAATATTTATGAGATATGGATTCAAATTTGACTACAGTCTATGTCAAATGAATCCATCAACGAGTATCTTTTAGGATTTTGTTTTCTTTTGTGTGAGTTTGAGTGTATGTCTGTATATTTATAAGCAAAAAAAAGACATGTAATTATTTCATTTAGTCTTTTGTGTATTTACTAAATTGGCTTGTAAATTATTGACTACCTGTATTACCAAGTTTCTGATTCTAGAATATCTTCTTGAGATAATAAAGCCTGTGTTGTTTGTAAGGTTGAGTTTATTATCATTTCTTCACTCCAAATTTCTTTATTATCTTCACTAAGAATATCGGAGTGGATGATATAGTCATCATGCGATTCAACTATGAGTCTTGGACTTGACTGTAACATGTCGTGTGTTTCAATTCCTTTAAATTCAAACGCTTCACTTTCAGTAGCACCACTACAAGTAGAAAATATCTTTGGCATTGCTGTTTTATATACCAGTGAATTAGGGATGAATGAAACATCAATGAATTCATCTAAATTAGCAAAATCCAACCCAAATTCTTTTAATTTCGATGTTTTAATGTTTTCATCCTCAATGATTCGTTTGATACTTTTCATTTTTTCTTTGTGTATGTTGATTGATTGATTGTTGCAACCAAACTTTTTCTGACGTTGGTGTTTTGAAAATGCCGAGGATGATAATATTTTTCTTTGCATTCTCAGCTGCTCCTCCACTTTTTTTCCCTCCTCCACATAGAATTTTCTATTTGACTAATTCAACTGAAAAAGAAACAACCAAGGAGAGATAGTCACCTTGTTGAAGTTAGGTGACTAGAAGAATAGATACAAATGGAATATTATTCATCCTTGGATGCATCCCAGTTGGATCCTGAGAGACCGACACTTTTTGAATTGATTTCTTCCAATCAATTAGAATCATTACTTTCACCATCGTTAAGATATATATTGGTTCATTATACTAGCAGATACCCTAGATATCTATTAAAAATTAACAATAGATTTGATGAAATCAACTTATTATTCCGAAGCTTTATCGAATGGTATTTCCTTAAGTATTGGCAAGGCTCTTTTACTGAAAACTTTTATGGGATAAAAAGAGTTAATCAAACACCACTTTCTGAAAGCAATTATAACAGTAGCAAGTTAACACAATTGGTTCCTTCATTAATCGAAGAAAGAAGGCAGCTAACGCCTTTGCAACAATTCATATCAATATTCGAAATCACTGGAGTGGCATATTTACTGGAAAAGTTTAATTATTGTTATGAAGTATGGTATACTAAATATATCACAAATCAACTAGAGGCTCACGAATCTCTTTCCAAACAAGAAAATTTGAAGATTAGGCTAAAAAGAAGATTTGTTGAGATATATCCTTATGTCCAAAGTGCATATAGGGTAGGAAATTTCATAACTACAATTTTGTATTTGAGTGGTTCAAGTAAATCTATTTCGATTTTGATGTATTTATTTAAAATGAATTTCGCTAGATTAAATCAATATGATTATTCCAAATATGAAACTAAAGGTCCAATAGAAGATAAGAAGAAACCAAATCGTATCGCTCCTCCAACCTCGATTGAATACGTCTTGAACTTGATTGGAAACAATGTTACAAATCCAACAGTAAAGGCAATCAAGTTCATATTGGGGACATTCTTCCCAGTAGCAATATTTACCTTGAAGTTTCTTGAATGGTGGAATAACTCAGACTTTTCAAAGAAGCTTTCCAAAAATCAAGGAAATGTTCTTGATTTTACGTTACCTCCTCCATCCACTTTAGCTTCTGCGCTTCGTTCTTCAAGAAAAACATCGAAAAAGAAATCAAAGTCGAATGCATATAAATCAGGAAAACTTTGTCCTTTGTGCAAAAAAGAAATCACCAATCCCGCAATCATCGAAACCGGTTATGTATTTGATTATTCGTGTATATACAATTATCTCGCGAAATCGCATATCATAGTCGCCAACAAATCGAAGGCAGAGAAAGCGATTGAAGATGACGAGAAGGTCTACTCTGATGATGAAGACGAGGAAGAAGAAATGGCTGTAGAAAGATCGGAGGAGAACGCTGAATCGAAAGCATTGGCATTTATTGACATTAATAAGGGTGGGAGGTGTCCCATCACAGGAAGAAAGTTATTAGGATGTAAATGGAATCCGATTAAAGAAGAATGGGAGATCGAGGGTATAAGAAGACTTATTTTCTAGTATCTATTTATATAATAGTAATAAATTCAATAACACCGATGGCGCGCTGTCGCTCTCATCAGGCTGCGACATTTTATCTCTTTTTTGTATGCACGTTGGCGAAATTTTTCACTTTGATTTTTGAATCAATTTTAGATCAATGTTTTATCTTTTTACACTTCTTGAACCGTTACTTGCCTAAACATGACTTCTCAAGAAGGAAGGACCCTTCAAGCAATTAAATTTGACAGAGAACAAATTAAATTAGACATCCTCGACCAATTGGTAATTCCATATGCAACAACATACATCCCGATTAAATCAATTGAAGATGCTTTTCAAGCGATCAAATCAATGCAAGTCAGAGGTGCTCCAGCTATTGCTATAGTAGGCGCATTTGCAGTAGTCGTTGATGTTCATGCCTACTTAAAATCAGATGGCCCCGAAAAATCCATAAAGGATTTGAAAGACAATTTGGATTATTTGGTCAGATCCCGTCCCACGGCAGTCAATCTTTCTAATGCCATAAATGACATGAAAGATTTACTTTCATCTGAATTCCTCGATACAACTCCAATCAATAAAGATATATTAAAAATTTTATACGACTATTCTGTGGCGTTATATGACGATGATTTGGCTAATAATTTCAAACTCGGGGAAAATGGCTTACAATATATAATTTCCAGTTTACAACAGGAAAACTTCAAAGGTCCATTCTCGATTATTACTATTTGTAATACTGGTTCATTGGCTACTTCGGGGCATGGTACAGCATTAGGTATAATTCGCTCTACCTATCAAAAAATGAACGAGAAAATTACAAACAAAGAATTCTGGTTGGAGCATGTTTACCCCTGTGAAACAAGACCGTATAACCAAGGTGCTAGATTGACTACCTATGAATTAGATTATGAACAAATTCCATTCACTTTGATCTGTGACAATATGGTTTCATCATTGATTAATACTTTAAACCACGACAAAAAGGTTAAATCACTGACAGCACCGGTTAAGTTCATCATTGCAGGTGCTGATAGAATAGTTAAGAATGGTGATACTGCAAACAAAATTGGAACTTTCCAACTTGCAACAATCGCCGATTATTTCAATAAAAGAAGTGGAAATGAAAAAATTAGGTTCATAATTGCAGCTCCAAAGACCACAATTGATTTGGGTACCAAAACAGGCGAAGATATCGTAATTGAAGAAAGACCTTCAAATGAATTGACGACCCTTGTTGGACCACAACTAACCGAAAGCGGTGTTGGCGAGAAAGTTACCGTGGGTATTGCAACACCTAGTATAGAAGTTTGGAACCCCGCTTTTGATGTTACTCCACACCAATTGATTGACGCAATTGTCACTGAAGATCCTGAAGTATATACTAGAAATACAGAGGGGGAATATCAATTAAGTAAATGATTATATAGAAAGTAAATACAGTTGGTGAAATTAGTGCTATAATTAATACATAAGAAATTTACTACTTCTTCTTTTTCCTTTGGTTCTGTTTCTTCTTTTTTTGATTCTTAGATTTTGACTGTTTTGGTTGATCCAAAGCTTCATCCAGATCTGGACCAGTGCCATTAACTCTCTGATCTTCCTCGTTGACCATTTCCACACCTGCGGACTCTTCATCCATTTCTGTTTCAACCAGTCCCTTTTCTTCCGTGATCGCATTATGCTCTTTTGTTTCATCGGTAACGGTTTTCTCTTCTTGCTCTAGACTATTTGGGGTATCCTCCACTGTTGATCCATCCTTTGGGTCTCCACCATTATTCACCGAAGCATCTTTTGCATATTCTTCGAAAACTTGCTCTGACTTAGCATACAAATCTATATCCAAAACCTCATCAATAGTTTCATTGGCTAATTCCAGAGTCTCTGTTTGTCCCTTTTCAACTGGTGTTTCTTGCTTCTTCTCTTCAAATCTGACTTCTGTCTTATGGCCATCCGAGTCGATCTCAGTGTTGTCCTCATTGGTTTCTCTAGCCTCTTCATCCCCAACTTCCACAGTATTTCTATTATCTATTACTTCTTCTTCTGTTTCAATCTCGGGTTCATTGATATCAATAGCTGCTTCCGTACTAGTTTGGTTGAATGCTTCGTTTGGCAGCTCGTCAAATTCTTTAGAAGCGTCAAATAAAAGTTCCGATTCAGAAGCTTCCTCCTTCTGGATACTTTCAGCTTGATTGTCACTCAATATCGACTCCGAAACTTGATTGTCAGGGTCTGTATTAAGCTTAACATCTGTAACATCTGCTTCAGTGACATCAAATAATACATCTGTTTCAGTATCTTCACTTTCACCTAATGAATTCTCATTCTTAGATTCAGAAACTACTTGGGCGCCAGTTGTAATGGTTTCTTTGACTTCATCATCTTTTTCATCTTGAACGACTTCTACTTGATCTTTATCCTCAACATTTCTAGGTTCATCTTTTGTGACCTCGGTCGTTTGATTAACATTTTCCTCTTCTTCAGGTACAGTTGCTGGATTTTCTTGAATATCTCTGGGCAAGTATTTTGAATCCTTTTCTGGTACTTCAATTTTGGCAGACTTGACCAGGTCTTCCACAGTCTTACCTTTATCTTCCTCTTGTACCGGAATTTCTGGAAGCTCATCTGTCTTGCGATGACTACTACGATCGAATGAGCTTCTAGCCGATGAAAGAAATCTCTCAAACGAAATCCTTTTGGTACTTGAAGGTCTAGGGGTAGCCACTGATTCCTCTGTTTTCTCTTCAACCACAGCATGTTTTCTATCATCCAGTATACTATGTTTCATAATCTCTGCCATCTTAGTGTCTTCTTCTGTTGGTATTGAATTTACGTTCTCCCAAATAACTTGACCTGAATTTCCATAACCAATAACATCACCTAGTTTCACTCGGAAATAATCGATATCCTTCAAGATGTTATGCTTTTCATTGAAGTCCTTAAAGGGGGGTAATTTAGTGCAATAAGCTTCCACAAATAATCGTTTATAATTATCAAAAATCTGCAGAAGAATTAAGGAACATTTCAACTCTGGTAAATATCTCGTCAACACTTTTGAAACCGTAATTGTATCCTTAACCAAATCTTCCATGTATGAATGACACGGTTGAGGGTACTTGACAGGGACTGATAAATCAATTTTGGCCAAGCTGGTACATCTCATGACAGTTCGATCATACATCATTCCAACTACTTTTGAAAATAGTTCAGTTTCATGGTCCTTGTAATTACTTATAATCTTAGTGACACTTACATCTTCTTGTTGACCGCCTTGCTGTTGCAAAATGACATTACCATCGGATTTGAAACAACCAGTAATGCCTTCCAATAACGCTATATTAAATTCAACAAACTGGATACATAATGCTAAATGTTTTGTTGTTATATGTCTCAATCCAGCAGTTCTAGTAGCTCCAGCATTCAATACAGCCTGCGAAGCTTTTGAATTCATGGCTTTAAAATAATTTAATAAGTTGTTTTCCACAGTGGGTGAAATGTTAGGGAAAGCCTTCGCAATTATTAAATAATCACGTATATGCTGAATTGATTTAATGGATAAATTAGGAACCATAAATAATTCATTTTCAATCTTCAACTTACCAGAAGAAACAATCCCTGCTTCCGGTTCTGGAGAAGTCAACTCTTTGTTTTGTACCCCTCCTTCCTCATCATCATAAAAATCAAAATGCTTCAACCATTTCTCTCCTGAGAATCCAACAGCACCATTCAGTTCAATATATTTAGAATATTCAATCAATTCGTCCAACTTCATCTGGGCTGGAGCTAACTTTATAGGATCAATAACTTCTTTCCAGATTTCCTTGGCACATTCACTGGATAAATCTCTAATAGTATTCACATGATATCGATGCACGAAATAAGTAATATGATTACCGAACCATTCACCCAATGCATTTCCTGCCCCACCAATTGAAAATGTCGGATTGATTAATTCGCATTCTTGTAAATATGCTGAAGTGGTGGAATATAATCTAAGATAAAATGGCACCGATAAATCGGCAGTTTGTTCCAGTCGAACACTTATAACCTTCATCAATCTAATTTGAGTAAGATCAATTGCTTTATTGATTGCCGACGTGATATCTAGAGACATAATATCGATGTCTGAATTTGGTGGAAGTGTTGTCAACGCGATATCTAATAAAAGTTTTTGATGGACAGTTAATCTACGTAAACATTCTGATAATTCAGCGCATGTTTTCGAGAATATAGTTTCAAATTCTCTTGGTGTCAAACTTTTAATATTTGTACTTAATACGGTTGACCCTGGTTTACTTGGCAATTCGGGAATTGGTGAAGATCTGGAAGGTCCGCTTGACATATCGGCCAGTTGAGGTTGTTGTTGAATCAGAGGTAAATTTTGCTTGATTATATCTTTTATCTCAGTTATAAATCGATGTTGATAAGATGTATATGCCAATGGTAGACTCCCCACTCTACCTAAATCCTTGACAATATCACGAATTTGTCCTCGTTTTGCTTCATCAACATTTAAATATGAATTATTAACTGGTCTTGAATGATATTTTCTGGTCTTATCTTTATTAACGTACATTCGATTAAGTGTATCTCTGGTAGGAACATTTTTATAGTGCAGAATCAAATCTTCACTTAACAATTCTATGAAATCATCAATATAACCCTTTGAACATTCATTCTTAAGAGTATGCAAATCATTTCGTAAATGTACAAATGCAGGCAAATCTAAAAGATTAACGAGTGGATAATCCAATCTCGGATATAAAGGTTTCAATTCATCATCTATAAAATCTTCATAATCGACTCCATGTAATAAATTCTCCACAATAACAATCTCATTCAAACATTTCGAATATTTCCCATTTGTAAATGATTTATTAGCGAGTGAAAAAGTAGAAGTTATATATTGGATTTGTAACAATGACGATTCTAAATGTTCAACATTTTTCTTTTCTATTAATTTATGCAAAATTTTAAGACCTTGTTGGGATTGATCAACTTCTAGTTGTTGAAGCTTGTTCATTATACCATCAAAAATATCCACACAAGTATTTGATTGAGATTGAATTCTTTCTATATCCCCAATTGCATTGAAAAATGAATCAGATGATTTCGCAATTTCTTGAATTAAATTCTGTTCCACAATGTCTAAATAATTGGACAATTTATCTTGTAGTTCTGTATTGTTGACTAAACTTAATGAAGGATCATCATTTTCCCCTGGTAATATATTGGTACCTTCTATCACTTGTTTAAATGTTCTTGGATCATCTAATCGGAAATTTGAATCTAAAAATACAGGAGGAATATCTGAAATCAGGTCTATAAGTTGTAAATTGCCAATTGATCCACTAGACATATTTTCTTGTTGAGTGAATTTTTGTAAGGTATCTTCAGTTAATAATTTATAACTTGTTTCAAAATTCTTATATTCATGTGATAGATCTTTAATATATTTTTCATGTAATTCTTTATTTGATACTTTTGTCTTTAATTTCAGTAATTGGATTTGCGGTATATCCTTTGTCGTGGGAGTATTTAAATTATACACAGTCCTAACACCTCCATTGATAGTGACTGATGCTTTCAATGGTCGATTTCGTCTTCTTCTAGCCATATCGGATCCACTAGTCAACTCGAATATTGAATTGGGTCCAAGAGGTGAATATATATCATCTTTAGATTCTTCTCCAGTATTATAAAAACTGAAATACGCACTTGACAGGAAAGCACTCTCTGTGTCTATACTTGGGCGATTGTTGTTGCGTATTGATATAGTTGATCCTGATTGTTTACGCGAATCCTTGCCATTAGTGGAGGAGCCGCCTAGTTGTGAACTATGTTCTGAAGATAAATCATCATTGAGGTTGACGCTAGTGCTATCTAGAGACTCTCGACCGGTTATTGGTATATCCAATGTGTCATCTGCCATCTTTAATGATGTATTGATGTTCTAGAATGTATTTGATTGCGCAGCCTTGTCTAAATTAAACCATTTGAGTTGTAATGAATTAAAAAGTTTTGAGTTGATTTTTTTGTCGGTGAGAGACAGAGAGAAATGTCGAATCAGTTGCAAATGTCGGGGAATAGTTAGGAGTAAATTATTGCCAAATTCCTATGGTGAATCCAACAACAAAGAGTTATATTGTTCTACAATTATTCACCATCTCCAAGAGTAAGAGAAATAGAATAGATAAGATCAAGGGAACTACATTTTCTAATACCGTGTTATCGTTGTTGCACTTGTTTCTTGAATTGTGGACCACAATTTGTGGTGGCATACATTTCTCGTGGAATGACGACATTTCCTTCCAGTGAGCAATTTTTTTTTAAGGTGTGGGCAAAAAGCGGGAACTTTAAATTTTTTTTTTCATAATCCATTACTAATCCCGCATAGAACCCCCCCTCCCTCCACACCCCAAAGATATATATACACACATTATAACACCCTACAATGTCAGGAGAAAATAAGGAAAACAAGCCAAAGCCATGCTGTGTCTGTATTGATGAACGTAAAGCAAGAGATGAATGCTTATTATTCAACACAATAGAGAGTGGAAAATGTAAAGATATTCTTGATAAATATACTTCTTGTATGAAGAGTTATGGATTTACTCCAAACCCAATCCCAGACTCAAAGTAGAGAGTATGAGAGAGAAATAGAGATATAGCAACAAAAGATACATTTGAGGAAAAAAAAAGGTCTACTACTATCAGCACTCCAATTACTTGTACATACTTTGCATTTGTATGTTTGTATATAAATTTCTATGTTTTTTTGAAAAAATATAAAAGGTTTAAACCTTAATATTTCAATTATACTGATCCATAAGTCCTTCGCGGTGATCTGCTAGTGCCGTTACTATTATTATTTATGTTGTCGGTGTTGTCGTTGCTACTGTTGTTAAGCAACCTAGTATATTCTCCATATAACTTCCTTACATTATCCTCCTCTTCATGTAAGATTTCCTCTATTTCTCTTCTCAAGACACTTTCAGTATCATCTTGGAAATTTGGATGCTCCATTTTCATTCTCTTGTTTGTATTTGACCATAATTGATTCCTGATAAAATTATCAATCAATATTAACTGTAAACAATTCATAAAAATTGGAATTATAAACATCACCATAAATATCTCAACTTCTTCAGGATATTGATTTAACCAAACCAATAAGACATGGCTTGTAATCCAAAGCAATTCGTTTTCAAAACATTCGACAATTCCATAAATAATAACTTTGGTTATCATTAATGAAATAAAATATACTCCCAATTGTTTGAAAAAAGCCTTGAAAGAAGGTTTATTAGGATCAGGACCATATTCCCCTGATTCAATCTGAGTGATATGAAGATGTTTTCTACATATTTTGTTCATAGCTTTAAACACAAGGTACAAAACATACACTCCAATAGTGCAATCAAATACAATATTCAAAAAATACCAATCGCAAGGATCCTGAGAACCTTCGCCATCATCATCACCACTACCACCACCCTCGATTATCTTTCGTCTCAATACCTTTATAATTAATCCCGACACTGCACTTTCATCACCACCATCATCATCAGGAGTAGTCTTTACTACCGAAAGTATTACATTGAAAATATGTACCCCAAAAGCTCCAATCAATTGTTTTGAAACATCAAAAGACCACACTGGCCAAGTACGACGAATTGGATATTCATAGAACCGTTTAATGATTAATGAAGAAAGACATAATAATCCCAATGATGCTTGTGTAATTAATGAAAATGTACCTATTAATTCACATTTACCATCGTTGGCATCATTATCATCAGATAATGGCGATGGCAATGTTGATGTAAGTGTTGTTGGTGATAGGAATGTAGCTATAAATGATAGTAGGAATGATAGGATATCTTTGTATTGTGAATTACACCCAAACATTGTTCTTCTGCTCTAATGTTTCTATTAGACCACCTATATATTTTTATATGTCAAAAGACCCAATCAATGTTACTGAAAGTATCGCTTTCTCCTCAAAAAAAAAAATTGAAGAGTAAAAAAAAAAATGTAACCAGAACTAGAAAAATACATGTCAACAACAACAACTAAAAAAATATCAAAATTCGCAATCTAATTAACTTTAAGAGGACAAAAAAAAAAGAAACCGTTAATTTACTCCACAAATAAAATAACCCCAACCCAACAATTTTTATTCTTACTCAAATTAGTACCAGAATGAATTCTAGTTTACTAACTCTAAAATATACATACAGTATTTTTAAATATAACCTCCAATGCTTTCTTTATCTATTCTTCGAGATCATGTAAAATTAAGTGGAGTCCTGGGAACTAACATTTTTACGCCGATGAAAGGAAAAATACCTTTTTTTTTTGTCTCGGACGGCGATCCTGGTACTAGCAGGATGAAGGTTTACTGATAGTGCCGACCCACGTTTAGGTCCGTAAATTAAATTTCTTCCTGCTAAAATTTAGGTGCTATATCTTATTTCATTTCCCTCCAAATAGACAAGTTAATATAATTGATTTTTTAAAGATCTTCGAATATACTAATATATAATTATATATATATGTCAAAGACAATAATAATAATAATAATAAAAGAATAAATTAAACAATAATTAAAAAAAAAGACATGAATTATAATTATCGATATTCAACAAAAACCAGTTTAATAAGTTTATACCAATAAAAACAAAATCAAATCAAATCAACGTAAAAACTCATAAGCATTCAACCAAAGAAATGTTTAGCCAAACCCTTAGCTTGTCCCATTATCCTATTCTCACTTTCAGGTGGTGAAGGGCTTCGTATTCCGCTCCTACCAGCCACTTGACTTAATTGATCATAACTCTTTTTCCCTAAAATAGTAAACCCACCTCTTTCATAATCACTGTCGCTATCTTCACTATCACTATCTCCATCCAATAAAAGAAACTTCTTGTTGCTTTTGGTAGTAGCATATTCAGATGTGGTTTGCGGAGGCAATGGAGAAGACTTTTTAGATGTATTGGATAAAGTTCTCGTCAACTCTGCCCCACTTCCACTGATAGTTCTTTCCAAACGTGGTGGTGAAGAATATGTATTCGGTTGTTGCGGTTGTTGTTGTTTAACTACTTCTGGTTCAGCCTTGGCAGTTCCGAAAAACATACTTGAAAGTTCTGAATCTTTAGGAGTTACTGCTGTTGCACCACCGCCAAAGAATGAGTGCGATAATGAATTGGAACTGGTTGGCATTTTCACTACACTGGAAGTTTTAGTATAGTTGGGGTTTATAGATGATACCGGTTCATCTCTTGGTTTTCTCATTTGTTCTTCAAAAGATTCAGGCATGTGTGTCGTTTCTTGCGATAGTATAGGAGATTTTGGTTGTTGTTGTTGTGAGAATGGAGTATGTTGCTGGAAAACCGACTCAGCTAGGTTTTTACTTGATGTTTTAGTCATGATTGATAACCCTTCATCTTCATCATCCAAGGAATCATCTTCATCATTCAACATAAATGGAGATTGTTTTATTGGTAATGTAGGTAAAGACATTGGGTTGGTTATGATTAATGGTGATTCAGGAACGATTGCTGGTGATGTGGCATACAGGATTGGACTTACCGGTATGCCACCCATTATGTTATTATTATTGTTATTTATCATCTGAGGATTTATGATTGGCATTTCGGTTGGAACATCTTCTATGTAATCAAAATTTGAACCCATTTCTAAATTTTCTGGTACATCAACCACATCAGGCGGAGTTTTGTTTATTCCATATATGGCATGATTTGGATCCACAGTATACACCGTATTATAATCATAATAATAATCATACCCTCTACTAATTTCATTATTAACATTATGGGATAAAGAGGATCTATATGGATAATCATTATCACTTTCTTCATCACTAGATCCATAATTCAATGTGGTCGAAGGTAATAATTGAATGGTTTTGTATACTTTACTATTACTTGTAGATATAGATTCAGAATCCTCGGTATTTTCACTTTCTTTTTCCTTCTCTTTTTCCTTTTCCTTTTGTTGATTATTACTTCCCAATATTAATGGAGCTGCATTTGAATTGGATTTAACTTTAATGAAAAATCCACCTTCGTCATCTTCATCGTCATCATAGTCATCTTCATCCAGATCATTTTCATCACTGCCATCATTATCTTCATCATCGACATATATAAGATTATCAGTTTCATATGGACTCTTAGTTTGAGTATTATTGTTGGCATAATAAGCCCCAACATCATCGTAATAGCCATCATCCCCATTTACATAATTATAATATGCAGTCCTATAATCGTAATCATCTTCATCTTCTTCATAATCATCCTCTTCACTCTCTGTATAATTATTAACAGCAATACATTGTTGGACCTCCTCATTGAAATGAATATGTCTACCTTCCCTAATTGCTGGTGAAGATGATGATAGAGAAGATCCATCAAATGCACTTGACTCATCTCTAACCAGGAGAGAGTCAATATCGAAAGGAGATTCGTCTCGCTTGAAATCATTCGATAAAGGTGTTATAGGACCTCCTGAGGGAGATGCATCAGTTTCTTGTTCCGGGTCAGGTGTAATTAACACTGGATCACTCTCTGCTGCCTTGACTATTGACACATGTAAATCTTCTCTATTCTTATTTAACAATGTACGCAATTTAGCAACACTTGAATTGGGAGTGGGAGTCTTATTCTCGTATTGTTTATTTAATTTTGCCAGTATTGCCTCATAATCACGAAAATCTGTATTTTGGGTATCAGGAGTGACAATTGCTTGCTTTTGTTGTTGTTGTCTTAATTTTTCTTCAGCTTCCTGTTGTTGTTTTATTTCTTGTTGATGTTTTAATAATTGCTCTCGCTGTTTTTGATATACCTTATTTGTGGCCAACTGTAATTTTAATAAATTGGAATGACTAATCATCAGTTCTTGAACCGTTCTTTTTTTCAAAATAGGTTTTGGAACTGAAATATGCTGTTGGAATTGTTGTTGTTGTTGCTGGTTGTTGGAAATTGAAATATTTTCCGCCACAATTTCATGATCATGATGGGGATGAGAGCGAGTATGTTGAAGTTGAAGTTCATCAGCAAAAGGATGGTCATCATCTTTCAATATTGGTCCATAAAGCCAAGTTACATCGCTATCCTTGGACCAATTAACAACTTCAGGAGAAATTGTTTTCAAATTTGATCTTCTTTGAGCCCAAGTTCTCCAACTGGCATTCTCCAATCTAGCAGCATTGGCAACATCTTTACCCTTTTTAATGACATATCTCCAAGATTTTGAGATATCTGATACATCCCATTGATAAGATAAATAGTCTACATGTCGAGAGGGTTCCATACTTAGATCTGTATCGTCATGAGGTAATAATTCTGGGGATTGTAAATTTAAACCTGCTGATGTAGAAGGTGAAGGAACTGGGGAAGGTGAATCTGAATATAGTGAAGGAGGACGAGGTTGTTGTGGCTGGGGATGGTGATTAGAACTTGTTGTTGATGTATTAAGGGTATCCTGTTGAACTATGTCTTCATCAGTTGATGAAAATGATGCTTCAGACAGTGATGAATATTGAGGAGATGATGAATTGATTGATAGAAGGTTATTGGATTGTGGTAATATGTTATTGTTTACAATATGGTGAGATGGTGGTTGTGCTGACGTTGTTGATGTATTACTACCCTGTTCTTGTTCCTCTTGTTGTTTTAGTTTCTCGGGTATGAACTCATCAAAAACACCCAAAGACCTTGTTCTTTTTAACTTAAATGTTGTGGTTTGGAAGTGTTCATCATCTTCTGCATCAACATGTTGAGATGTGGTTGCCCCACCTGTAAATACTTCACCTGATAGTGACATTAGTTATTTAGTAGTTAGTAATAGATTCTAGGACGTTTGTGGTTTGTAGCTGGTTGATATATGTTCTTTGTCGTTATTTATCGTATATGTGTATACAACTTTCTTTCAAACTGAGATGCTGTGTGTGTTTGTATCTAAAATGCTTCTTATAATAATAATATGGTGATTATCGTGATGGTCCTATGTGACGTATAAGGCTAAGCTACTACTACTACTATTAGTTAATTTGGTAGTTTGGTAGCAGTGGTGGGTGGTTGTGGTCTTCCAAAAAAAAATTGTTGGTTAATAAAAAAAAAAACTTCAAAAATGTGTGGGTGAATTGGAAAAGAAAAAGAAAAAAGAGAAAAAAAAAAGACCTTTAAAAAATTAAATTAATTCTTTTAAAAAATTAAAAAAAAAAAGAAAAAAAATAAAATATGAATTTTTATATTAAATGGAATTTTTAAATTGATTGATGGGGAAAAAAAAATAAAGATGTCACCAGGATGAATCTTAACTTAACTATTGTATATATTAGTTAATTAATCTGTTTGTACTAAGATAATGACACTATTATAACTACTTTATAAATCTTCTTTATATATATATTACATAAACTACAATTAGCTCAGGTTTTAATGCATTTGTAAACCTAAACACAGAGGCAGAGACACGAACTTGTTTTTTTTTCATTTTTTTTACAAGAAAATTTTAGAACGCTTTTTTTTGTCATTTAACCAGATTGGCAAAAAAAATAGGCATATAAAAGGAACATGCCAACAATAAAGAAATAACAATTGCTATTCATTTAGCTCTCATGGGTGATATAATTACTTCTCACTTCTCTTGCATCTGCTGTTTATCTATTAATCGTATGTTTCACATATTTCAAAGAAATTTTTAGGTTTTCGTTTTTGTGTCTAGTGTTTAGATGTTGCAAAATTCATTTGAGGGACACTTGATTCGTCTCTTGTACTGCCCTGTTCCTGCGTTAACAACAACCGAAACAGGGTTAGCTGTATCTATTATTTGTTTTTGCTAGCGAGGCTGTTGGTTATGAGAGGGAGGGGGGAAGGAGGCGGTGATACGAAGAGTTCCTCGTCCTTATACCTCTTCGTTGAATTTAGACGTATGCGACAGTTCTGTTTAAGTTAAGTAAACGGAAGAAATGTACCAACTACATCTTGCTCCAGCAAATTCCGTTTATTATTTCCTTCTCTTCATAATTAGATGGCTGATCTATAAGTTCATTTACAATTACACGTGAACTTTACCCCTGCATACATAATATCAACAAGCCTTATGCAAATTGATACTGCTTCAAGTACGTTCAAGTAACTTTATTATTTTGCGATGTATGACAATTACATCGTGCTTTCAAGTTTTTAAAATTATTTGAGATCTTTTAATTCGCTTACTATCTCGAGGCAATAAAAGCAAGACTTGAAGTAGTTCCCGTTCTTGTCTTTTTAAAGTTCATTTGTTTTTCTATCTCCTCTAGTCTAGTTTAGAAATAAAGTCCTGAGTTCGCAGCAATGCAACCGAAAAAAAAAGACCCCACGCCAGAAAAAAAAAAAGGAAACGTGGTGTTTTTTTTTCTCTGTCTAGTGATTTCTACCCTGGGGCGGAGAATGGCTGATTAAGAATCTCTGCGTTAGCTACACCCTTGTTTGAGAAGTTACGTTTCGTTGACGTATTATGTGTATCACAATGCAAAACCTATTGTGCTTTAACAAGTTTTTTATTGCAAGGTTTTAATAGGAATTCTCGATCGGCCTTTGTTTTTTTTTGAATTCACCAAGAAGTTTTTTTTAGGGTTTTCGATTACTTAATTGGGTATAAATCATGGGGTAATATTCTCCTTTGCCTCGTCTCTCTAGAAACAAGAATGCCGTTTTTTCTCCAGATAGATATATTAAAGGATGGGTTTAGCTAAATCGGAAATTTTATGTCTATTTACCCTTAAGTAGTAGTTGAAGCATTATTCTACTCCAGTCACTTTTGCTAACTAAATAAGTGCTCTCTTTCATTAGAATTTCCTTAGACAAAAATGTCGTCGCGAAACAATATTTTTTTTTTGACTTCGGAAAATTAGTTTACCGAACACTAGCTCGGTTAACTCAAAATATGACACAACCTGCTGGCTAACGCTGCAGTTTATTATTTAGGTTTTGTTTTATTTAAAGTAAGACAATGCCAGACCTGCGACGACAATTGTGGGGTAAGTCATTCACTTTTAACATACACGGTACGGGGCCCATTAGCAACCAATAAGGGATTCTTCTCGTAACATCAAGCTGGTCCCCATATTTGTTCTCAGCAAGATTGACATTTATTCTATTTTTTTTTGTTGGTGGGGTGGAGCAGCTCATCCCGGCACTTTTTTATTTTTTTCCCGCCGTTTCTGCAGTTTTTGTTTTCTTTGTTTAGACGGGTAAATTCGGAAAACAGGCAAAAAAAGCTAAAGGTTTCGGATTTACAAGTGCGAGAATACTATACTAGCGTGCTCCCCCTTTTCAAACATAGTTCTCTTTATCCCTTCTGGAGACGCAGGAGTAATGAATACACTAACCATATTAAGAAGTTCTACAAGTACTTCCTTTATTGTTTTTCTTTCTTTCGTTTTTAAAAACACAATTGATTGTGTTCGAATAAAAGAAGTAGTAAGATTTGGCTCTTTCATCGCCTTAGTAGGGAAGGTCTTATATTTATATTTGGAGTTACAAAAAGATAGATTTGAGAGTTTTGGATTTAATTATATGGAACAAGGCGCTTTGCTGCATTTTATTCCCCCAGTATCTGCGGTGATAGTCAGGCTTGTTTCACCTACTGTAGACAATTTGGGAGCTTGCTATTTTTTTTTTTGGTTGCAAGTGCGATTGACGCATGTCAATGACGAAGATTGACTCGTTTAGATCTCTTCAATGAATAAAAAAGTTTGACTGAAACAGGTCGACATAACATTGTGAATTAATTGTAGATGAGATCGTTTCTGGTTGTCGGAGCAGAGGTGTAATATTTCACTCCGTGGCCGAGTTGCTGTTGCATAAAAATGATTATGAGTGTCTATGGAACACGAGTTCACTCAGGGCTCTAATTAGAGTAGCTTCTGTCCAAGACAGTTTTTACGTATTTATCAGTATATTTTCCTAGGAAGCTAAAACTTACAAGATAGAAAAGTATTAAGTAAAATCACCTCATTCTAACAATGCTATCTGTCATCTGAAATAACGTTAACATCTCACAAACCTCCGCTAACAGTAAATAAAATTCTGGAAAACTTCCTTCACTTCGTCAAAACCACTTATAGTGTTGAAATACACCCACTTTATTGAAATTGTATATTAAAAAAATGTACTTGTACAAGAATAAATAAAAATATAAAAAGACGAATTGAAGCAACGGCTCTAAATATCAGTTAAACAAACTTCAGGGAATTCAATTTCTTCACCTTGTCTACCACCAGCGAAATTATGTTTAGCTCCCCAACTCTTGATTGGGAACCACCAATAACCTAATGCCCAAATGACATAAATTACAAACACTACCGAGAAATAATTCATATTTCCTGCTGCAACCGGCATAGTCAGTGGGAATGAAAAGAATACAAATGCAAAAATACCATACAAGATAACAACAATATTACAGAAGTACCCGAATTTTCCACACCAGAATGGACCATGTTTGATATTATCTCTACCACGGTATAATAAACAGAAACAGAATACCAAGTATGAACCCAAGATTAAAGTAATGGTCCCAACAATCATAGAATTGAACCCAGCCTCAGTAACCAAAAAGATAACACCACAAAGAGCAACGAATAACATTGAGAAGATGTGAGCGTTTAACGGAATACCCAAATTTGGATCAACAATAGACAAGTATTTAGACAAAGGTAATCCATTGTCTCTGGCGAAACTCCAACAGATTCTAGTTTGCCAAGTGTGACAGGCAATGGTACATCCAGTAGCGGTCAAGAAAACCAAGGAACCTAAAGCTAATGCTCCATGTTTGTTTCTTAATGCTTGATAAAAGATATCCAAGATTGGCATACCGGTACTTGATTCTTGAAGTTCCTTCAAGTTGTTAACACAAAAGAACATGGCAATAGAATAGGTAAATGCGGTAATGAAGCCAATAGTAACGGTAGATAAAACGGCTTTTGGAATATCAGTTCTTGGCTCAGAAGTCTCTTCAGATAAATGAGTAACACTATCTAAACAAGAAAAAGACCAAGCAGGGTTAATCAACCCAACAATAAATGCAATTCCAGAAGAAGACCATCCAGTTTCATTTTCAAATTGAACAAACACGAAATGAGCAGATTGATAATGACCACGAGAACAAACCAAAACAGTAATTAAGATGACACAATAAGAGAATAATGAAACGTATAATGCTGAATTACCCAAGAATGGCAATGCTTTACCATAAGTGTTAAAAACAAATAATACAAGGGTGATTAATTCATACAATATAAACATTTGCCATTGTTTCGATACGAAATTAGGATGAGTTAATTTCCAAAATCCCATAACTTGATAAGCTAAAGCGGCAGACATGGAAGCAGAAGTGAAAATAGCACCAGCCCAAGACATCGATCCACAAATATAAGCCAAGAATGACGAGTATTTCTTGGGAGCTAACACCCTAGTCCAAACATATTGACCACCAGCAGAAGGAATTGCGGAAGACATTTCTCCCAAAGTGACAGCAATACAATAGGAAATCATAGCCACAATTAAAATACCATATACAGTCAACATGGGACCACCTGAGCCAATACCAGTAACTAAGGACGAAGAAATACCTAACCAGGAATTAGTTAAACCAAACCCAATACAAATGATGGAATAAGTGGAAAAATTACGTTTTAAAGTTCCACCTGGGTGATGTTGAACTCTGCTGCTTACATCTTCGAATTCATCGAGTTTCTTTTCAACATCTGGGAAGGTAGTTTGATCAAAGTCTTTTTCAAGGATTTCCTTGTTTTCAAGCTCAACTGATGGTTTTGACATTCTTAGTTTTTCGTCTTTGATTTAGTCAAGTAAATGTTAGCGAAAGGAAAGAATGCAAAAGATAAAGCTAAAGCAGACCTGAGAAAAGAAGAAAAAGATCAAGGTATATCTAAATGAAAAAAAAAAAAGCTTAAGCAAGGAGAATTGGGAATCTTTATAAATCCGGTTTTTTTTTTTTGAATAAATGGTGAAAATTTTTTTTCTAAGATTTTTTTTTTTTAAAAAAAAATATTTTTATTTTCTTGATAAAAGAAATAAAAAAAATTAACAAATAATTTTGACCACTCTCACGCTGTTAATGTTATGTTATATTGTTGGTTGTTGGTTCAGTACATATAGCCTTTTCTTATCACTTAACATACACATTAAACTTCTGAATAGGTAAAAAGAGAACTCTATGGAATCGTGTTCAGATCTTTCATCTTGTTTTATTCTTCGTAAAACAATTTTTTTAAGTTGCAAGAAAAAAAATATTAACTCTATTGTCCGTTATTCTTCTCTCTTTCACTCAGACGACCAGTTAAACTCCCCTCCCCAATCAAATCTTTATCTTTTGCTAGCTCAATATTGTGATTAAAACTACGAAATCAGTGTCTCTTATTTATGTAATGTCTATTAACCATAATACCTATGGTTCAATGGTTGGGGTTAAAAATTTTAAACTTTTTTTTAAAAAAGCACTGCCAAATGGGCTTATCGCACACGACAATAAAAAAAACCTTCACGATACGAACAAAAATCACATGCCAGCAAAAAAAACCGTTGTTGTATTCGATACACAAAAGTTGAAATACCAATAGGAATCAAGCAGAACAAATCTCAATCAATGTCCCGTTTATCTTGAAGTTAATGCATAATTAGCCTAGCTCAATACCCATAATGCCCTTTTTTTAAAAAAAAAAAAAGACCAAGTTCTAGCTGTTCTCTGCAAACTTATGTGAGTTAAAAAAACGGCACTAACAATTTGACATGGAAATAAAAAAATTGGTGTGAACGTCGTTGGGAACTCAGTTAAAACAGGGTTGGTCGTACGACGAATTCAGTTCTACCGCCTCAATTAACTTAGGTATGTGTTTTATTTTTTTGTGCAAATTCCCCAATTAAATTCTCTGGGCAATTTTTATTTTACCCAACATAGGATTATTTTTCCATACATGGAAGCATCTAATTTATTTTATGAGAATGTGCGTTACTTTGGCTAAGCACTCGCATAAAACTTAGACCAACTTACTTGACACGTGGTTTTGGAAAATACAGATGCTTCTTCAGAGAAAATCACGGTGTAGCTAAGAACTTAGTTGCAAAAATATAAATATTGCTGCCCTTCAACTGGTGGAAAACAGATTGACAGTCCAAAATTGCAGCAAGACAGAAGTAAAAATATCTTGTAATAGCTGTTGCCACAATGGAGCTTCGAATAGAAACTATCTACAAAACAAAAATTAAAGTGGAATATATGGATCTCCTGACACCTCTCTTTCATAATTATCATTCCAGACAGGTTCTTAAAAGACACAATAAAGTACATTGATCTTTCCATCAACACATCGCATTTGATATTGATTGAATTGACACCACCATTACTAAAGCGAACATAACAGACCAAGAACTGGCCCATTATACTCTGGCGTAATAGGTGATCTCCATTACAATGCACTGTCTAAGTGATGGATTACTTTTGGACAAAGTTAATAAAAAAAGAAGAAAGGAAATATTAACAAAAAAATTTTCAGGCATCGCAGAAAAGCGCCTGTCTGAATACGTAGCAATTTCGGATATGTGACAGCAGAAAAAAAGATTTGTTA
>JAKTZT010000053.1:12380-24161 GCA_030578955.1 Hemisphaericaspora insectamans | reverse complement strand
AAAAGAATTGCGGAGACTTTCTTAATCATCACAGGCCAAAAGTTTTTCACAAGATTTATATAAATATCAGCTGAATTTATTCTTGTTTCCCATCATGTTAATATATTTATTTTAATAGTTATTATTAACGATCTATAACTTCGTCAGTGAAATAACAAACTTGATAACTACTACAAATATAAAAATGGATAGACTCAATCAATTAAGTGGTCAATTAAACCCAACCTCCAAGCAAGCTCTCTTACAAAAGAACCCTGACGATGTTGTCATTGTTGCCGCTTACAGAACTGCACTTACCAAAGGATTCAAAGGTAGTTTCAAAGATGTTGGATCTGAATACATTTTAACTAACTTTTTAAAGGAATTTATCAAGAAATCGAAAGTCAACCCCGCCTTAATTGAAGATGTTGCCATGGGTAATGTTTTAAACCCTGCTGCTGGTGCCACTGAACACAGAGGTGCTTGTTTAGCTTCTGGTATTCCATACACTGCTGGTTTCATTGCTATCAACAGATTCTGTTCTTCTGGTTTGATGGCTATCTCTGATGTGGCTAATAAAATTAGATGTGGTGAAATTGACTGTGGTTTAGCTGGAGGTGTTGAATCCATGTCTAAGAACTATGGTGCTTCCAAAATTATCCCCACTGTTGATCCTCATTTAGTTTCTGATCCAGAAATGGCCAAATGTTTAGTTCCAATGGGTTACACTAATGAAAATGTTGCTAATAAGTACAATATCTCTAGAAGAACACAAGATGAATTTTCTGCTGACTCTTACCAAAAGGCCGAAAAAGCTGTAAGAACTGGTGCTTTCAAGGATGAAATTTTGCCAATAAAATCAATTTTGAGAAACAAGGATAGTAACGGTAATGTTGTTGAAAAGGAAATCACTGTTGATACTGATGAAGGTCCAAGACCAAATGTTACTGCTGACTCCTTATCCAAGATTAAACCAGCTTTCCAAGGGACTACTCACGCTGGTAATGCTTCTCAAATATCTGATGGTGCAGCCGCTGTCTTATTGATGAGAAGGTCCGTTGCTGAAGCCAATGGTTACGAAATCCAAGCTAAGTTTGTTGCATGCTCAGTTGTAGGTGTTCCACCGGAAATCATGGGTGTTGGTCCAGCTTACGCAATTCCAGAAGTCTTGAAGAGAACTGGTTTGACAATCGACGATGTTGACACTTATGAAATTAACGAAGCGTTTGCTGCTCAATGTCTTTACTCAGTTGAAGCTTGTAATATTCCAAAAGAAAAGGTCAACAAGAACGGAGGTGCTATTGCCATTGGTCACCCATTAGGTGTTACTGGAGCAAGACAGTATGCTACAATCTTAAGATTATTAAAGAAGGGCGAGATCGGTTTGACTTCTATGTGTATTGGTACTGGTATGGGTGCTGCATCCATTGTTGTTAGAGAATAGATCTTGTGAAAAACTTAATATATTTATTATCAATGTTTATATCTGTTTGTGTATTGCAAAGGAAACTGGTTTTTTCTTAAATAAATATCACCTTGGAGTCTTGATTTGTATATGTGGCTAGTATTTACTCAGCATCAGTCTGGTTGCCAAGTTCATGGTTTAAAGTTTTGAAATTATTTCCTTAGCCATTAATTATTTACCTAAACAATGTTATTTAAGATAAGGTTTTTGCTTTCTGAATTTTTTGTGGGTTAAACATGCCACATTTTCTTAACGTAAATCTTATTTCTAGAAAAAGCTTTAGTTGGATCTTCATACAATCTTAACTTCCATGGTAATTAAGGTTGAGGCTGTTTTCCATGGGGGTGAACCTTCCCAACTTTAAGCTTTCACTCGCTGGCTTAAAAGTCATATGTTTTTCATGGTACTAATCATATATCCGTTGAAGTAATTGAACAAACAATGGGGGTTGTGTGTATCATACTAAAGAGATTGTTGGTTCGAATGTGTCTATTATTGTCCCGTTACTAAGATTTCTTTATGTTCAATTTTAGGAGAGGAGAACAACGTCTAACTTAGCAAGTATGCTAAACCCTCTCTTATTGTTGAAGATAAATCCCTGTGTGTCAGCAACTCTCAAATAAAGCGTATCTTTTAAGCTTAAGCGGGGATTAAGTATTGTATCACTCAAACTTAAATAAAGTTACTTCCCCCTCGATACTTGTCTATTAGCTTTGTTTTAGCAATTAACTCTGGTTTGCAAAGTTTTTTTTTTTTTTGCTTTTTCTAATAGCTTCTTAAAACTAACTTTTTATCAGGCGTTTTTCTTTCCCTATCAGAAGGTTGTAAACCCTAATTCTATTTTGTGTCTGAGGCACATGCTATCACCACTTAATGATTAATTGGTAGATAATTCCCGAATTTCAAACTTCATTTTAGCTCCCAATATTTATGCTCTAGATTATCGAAGTATTCCTTTGCTCTCGCTAAATCCACTTAAGCGTCAGATCTACTTGTCTAGATTCATGCACAATGGGGAATATCTTGGTAACTAATTTATTTCTGGTTTAAAGGTGCCCGATTTCAACTTTAATTGAGAAAGTTGACAGAGGTTTCTATATTGGATTTTAAGCAACTGCGCATTTTTAGAAGCAAAGTTTAAATTTTATTTTATGTCTGATTATGCAAAAGGTAATTTATTTTTTTTCTTCTTTTGTATTTTTCGGTGTTGAAAAAAGAATAGTGGAAATTAATTTTGTTTTAAAATAAACATGAGTAACTATACAATTTATGAACCTATTAACACTGATAAGAATAGAAATGTTAAGCATAATAGTAGTTGAAATACAATCTAGAATTTTTAATACATAAGCCAACCAGAACAAATACAATTAGAAAAACAAACAAAAACCAAACCTCTTGAATAGGTGAAACAGAAACAACAACTGAAGAATTGATAATCATAAGGAGATAAAATAAAAAAAACTCTAAGATTTTGCAGTATCTAAGCCATTCACTTGAAGTAGACGTTTGAACTCTTTCTGTTTTGATTCACTACCGGTTCTATAGGAACTTCGGTCTCTTCTTTTTGTGATTGATGTGCTCTATGCGGGAAATATACAACATTAATAGGTGGTAGGTAGTAAACATTTGATATAGGATAATATTTATAACCTTTTACAGATTTTAAATCAAGTGGCAGCTGATTGGAAGAATATGCCAATGGTGGAACTTGTTGCAGTGTCGATAGAGCTAATGGATTCAGCAGGCCAGAGTCTCCTATTGATGAAATTGGAGATCCATCGTCTTCCATCGCATTATCATTGTCATCAAACAGTGCCACCCGTGGTCGCTCTTCTTCATCAACATTGATAGACTCGACCATTTCTTCGTCTTCCTCTTCTTCATTGTGATACTCTGATTCGTGTTCCTCGCTACTTTGTAAATGCATTTGGGCGGATTGGGCGGCAATCTTAAATGAGCGTTTTGAGGTTGAATATCTCCCTTTGATAAGAATGTCTTTTCTTTCCGCATAAAAACTAGGATTACGGCCACGAACGATAATTGGCTCACTTATTAGCTCAGCCAATACCACTTCATTACTAACTCCATTACCAGCATTGGTAGAAGAGTGATTACCAACTTCAGAACATTCTTCATCGACATATTCGTCACCATAAATATCAGCAACAACACAACTTAATTTAATCTTCAAATGGTAGTAGTTTTGGAATGTGAGATTACCATTATTAGGAGTTGCATTCTTGAATTGTAGTTTCTTAACCACAAAGAACTTGTCAACTTGGCCATCTTCAATAGGGGTATCATTGCCAAAAGAAATAATATGTTCTTGCCCAGTTATTGTAGTTGGTTGAACTAAGTCCTCTTTGTACTCGTATGAAGATTGTTGTTGGACTTGTTGCTTCTTAATCTCCTTCTCCTTCTCTTTCTCTATATCTTTGGGATCATTTTTAATTAAGATTGGAACATTCTTGCTATTTGCTATGTTGGTTGTCGCTAGTATCTCAATCTTGAAGTATTTAATAACTCGAGTACTAGTATAACCATATTCACTTGTTTGTAACTTCAATAACTTGGAATCGTGGCCCGTAAATCCATGGATATTCATATTAAGTGATAGTTGAATATAATTTCTTCTGTAACAGGAAATGACCTTAGGATCCTCTTTTTGGCTAGTGATCTTGGGGACTACATCAGAGTTATTCCTCTGCAACTCATTCTTAGTGAAAATGTAATTATTATTATCAATATCATTTGTTAGAAACCTTCCATTAAGAAAACCATTAAATTCAATGGATACTTCTCGATTATCTCTGTCGATTAACTTGTAATCATTCATGCTAGTGGTACCTGATTGTTTGAAATCTAATAATCGTTTTAATTTGGCTGGCTTATAGTCAATTTCAACTTCGCATGCCTTCATATCACGGTGTCTTCTCGTTTTGGCCCTTTTTCTCTTGGGAGACAATGATGTATTTGCCGATGGAGGATTATTACCAATATTCTGATGTATCTCTTCAACTGCCTGCAGTTGCTGCGACTGGGGATCTGATAATGTTGCTTGTGATTGTGGATAGCTTGGATTATTCATGAGATTTTCTAGGTTTGCGCTGCTGCTATTGTTACTTGCAAACCAGTTGGATCCTAAGGTATTAAGATACGCAGACGATAAGCTTGTCCCAAGATTGCTAGGGTACTGATAGGTTCCATACTGCTGCTGCTGTTGTTGTTGCAATTGTTGTTGTTGTTGCTGTTGTTGTTGACCCAAACTCTGAGGCATAGGCAGTGGTGACATTTGGTTGCCGGAATACATCAGTGGAAAAGTAGGATTGAACATGGAGAGCGGATGGTGCATAGACATATGCGTAGCCATTCCTGCATTGGCCTCATACGGTATGAAAGGCGCATAATGGCTGATATGAGAATACAGTTGTTGATCGGGAACTTGGTGGGGGTTCATTGCATCATTAGTGACCATGGACAATGAGTTACTTCCAATCATAGGTTGATTTGATCTGTTAATAAAGTTGTTGTTACTTAAAAAGTCTTGGAAATTACTTATATTTGAATTGTTGGTTGGTGGAGTATTTGTACTGCTGGATAAGTTATCTCTTCCTAGCAAACTGAAGTCGGGGCTTATACCACCAAAATCTTCTTGCTTCATATTGGTTGAAATTGAGGTGGCATTTGTTCCGGCTGTGTTTGGGTTGGAAGGTGTGTTTTCACCAGATTGCATAGGATGCAAAATGTCCGGTAGGAAAAGTGATGCAAGATCTTCTAATCTGGCTTTACTCGAGGGTGTTTCATTCATTGTTGTTTTTTTGTTTTTTTCTGGTTGGAGATGAATTTCAAGTGGTGGAAAATTTTTGGTTAAAACTGTTACAACTCTCTCTATGTTATAAAGCTCAATTATGTTGCCTGTCAGTGAATTGATTTATGATTTATCTATGCAAAAGCTTATGAAAATAAGTGTACGACTTTTTGACAGTGATGTGTTTTTTTTTCTTTGTCTTAATTTTTTTTTTGCGTTCGTTCGTTCTCTTTATGCGTATAAATATGAAAGCAAAAAAAAAAAATAATTGTCTGTCTGTTTGTAAATCCGATAATTTGTGACTGGACCTCTCTGTCTGAACCTTATTTCTTTCTTTTGAAAAATAAAATTAAAAAAATATTTTTTTCGATAATAAAATATTTCTAATTAAAAAATAATTATCAAAGAAGTTTAACAAAAAAATAAATTCTAATATGAATTGGTGGTGGAAATATGACTGTATTCACTGGTTGCAAAAAAGGATAAAAGTCAATATTTTAACTTCAGAACAATCTAATGATGTGTGTAATGGAGCAGTTAGATAATGATATGTCCTTTTTTGTCTACTTGAACTCCAACAAAACCTAATAATCCCAATTTTTTGCTGAATTTGTTATAATGTGGTATTTTGTTGGTAAACAGTTGGTTAGTTATGGAAAGTTGTTGAAATTTATCTGAAATTCTTATTTGCAAGGATGAAATCTATATTTGAATAAGCACTGGCTAATTTGAAAAGTTCCAAAATAACTAAGTAGTATACAGAAAAAGATACTGAAAAGAAAATTGGGACTTTTTTGAATAATTTTATATTACTTTTGATAAAGATGTGAGGCAGGAGACAACGATGAGGTTTTACTAGAAAATCCAATTTATTAGTTTAGTTCAGAAATCATTCACTTCTTTCTTAGGAACAATTTGAATCTAACACCTGATAATTATGTTTTGAAATTTTTCTGCCTCCAAGATTATTTTTTTTCTTAAGATCTGAGAAAATAAAAATAATATCTGCGGCTAAATAATAAAAAAAACTTCTCTAGCATAAAAAAATATTTTTTTCTTTTAAAATGAATGCAACCTGATAAGTTTCCTTGTCCAATGTTCATCATGTTGTAAGATTTGTTGATCTTTAGTGACAAGAAATTACGATTCGGGGTACCCAATTAACTTGTGCAATACATTTCCGGTATAACTTCATTAAACTTGTCTGTTGTTAAGCATTTGGAAAAAAAAACTATAGCTTCTTTCAAGAAAATCTTAGGAAATGCTAAGTAATGAAAGAGAAAATAATAATATGTCATGCTTGAGCCAAAAAACCTTCTCTGACAAGAAAAAATCAACTCCTAAACCGTCTTATGAGCTGATTCCTTTCTCTATCCCCACGAAAAATTACTAATCTCAGTTTCTTAGCATACACTATTTTGTGGGAGTTTTATTTTTTTTTTTTCTTGAGATCTGTTCGTTGACAAATTTTATTAATTGACAAGAATTATAATTAGATTTTGCCCCAAACCACAGTGTTGGGTTTAATAAGATTTATGAGTACCCCCAAGAACCAGGCGATGATGTTCGGTGGCCATTTAAGAAAAATATTTTTCCTTGGTTACGAGTAACTTGACATTTGTACGTTGGTTAAGTTAATAGGTCGGTCTATCCGCGTCTAGGTTACCCTGTCCTTCGGGTCATAGGTTATAATTTGCTTAATTACATAGCCACAACATAACCCCCCAATACTTAATTTAGTTGTTGGGTGTTTCAAAATGTATCTTCCCACGTATTAAATGTTGCAAACCGCCTTTCTCTCTCGCTAATCCCTAAGAAAAATATTGTGCTAAGAAAAGGGTAATAGTGACCTAGAGAATAAAATTAAATTACGCAATGAAGGCTAACCCCCTTAGTAACATAATATAATGTTTTCTAGGCTTTATTGTTTTCTCACTTTCCAATCGTTGTTTTGGCATTCTTTCTCCTATAATAATCCTTGTTTCTCCTAACACTAATGAGCTACAATTTCTCGGCAATGAGCAATATATTTAACAAGCACGCAATTATAAAATAAAGTTATCTTTCATTCTTTGCCTAAGGCGGATAGGAAGCTTTTAAGGTCAAAACTAAATATAGAAGTGTTCAAGGGTGGAAATATTCTAAATCAACAAGGCTAAGAATTTTTGCAGCAATTAACCTGCACGTAGAACAGATATGAAAAAAACCAGTGAAGCCATCTGTTGATGAAAGATTAAGTAACTAAACAAGCTTCGAAAACTTTAACTCGTCATAATAGCACATAATAACAACACCTTTGTCATGATGTTGATGGCAGAATCCAAAAAAAAAAAATTCACAGACATTAACGTACAGTATCTCTGAGCTAACTCCTACTATAGGCAACAACCTTCTTAAGTCTTGGTTGTGATTTTCTTAGTTTTGCATGAACTAAATCTAACAACAATCTTCCCTTATTCGCTTCATTATAACATGAGTGATGAAATTTTCAATAGGTGATAGTGGGTTAAGTTATGACGCAAGCAACTCCAAATTTCAGAGACAATTTCAAAGCTCTGGATCCCATTAAGATCATGTCATGATAATTCAAATTCCTCGACCCATTAAATGCATCTTTTGCCATTCAATAGAGCAACCTTAGGTGTATCTGTTGGTGCAAATATGTCGACTTCTGTAGGTTTCCATATGATAATAGTGACGTAACTTGAACAAAAATCGCAAACTTTGCGCGTATGAAAAAAAAAATATATACTTTATTCGCTCGGTAGTTTTAAGCGAAAGAATATTATTTTGTAGTTTTTGAATTTTTTTGAAAAGATCTAAAAAATATTAAATCAAATTTTCCAAGTGAGCCCAAATGTAACCACCAAAAAATGTTACACTTCCTAGACAGATCGACCCCATATAATTACACAGGGTTATAGATATGAAATCCCCTCTGGAACTCATTGCAACTGTGGAACTGCCCAGTAGTGATGCAAATTTGTGGGGATAGGGGAGGGGATCTGCACAACAAGAATTTAACAATAAAAGACAATTCTCAAACTGGATTCAATCAACTACGGCATGTTATGGTTTGTCCATGCATCGAGACTTTTATTTCTTTTTGTGTAAATGACATTTTCGCCAAACATCCTCGTTAATGTACATGATATAATTTTCTTCACATTATTTTAAAAAGAGTTTAAAGTAAACTAATGTTGGCTTTTTTTTTTTGGCCCGCGCATACCTAGCACCTAAAAAAATGTAACAAGAACAATTTATTTTTTTGCAACAAGGGAACAAAAGGGTTTAAATTGTTGCATAAATTTTTAAGCAAAGAAACAATTTGCATATTTCCAGAAGGGTAGGACTAGGAGAAAGAAAGAAAAAAAAAAACATTTAGCCAGGCGGGCGCGTATTGTGCGTTTACACCGCAGATCCCCGAATTTAGTCTATTATGTATGATCTAATTTTTGTAATTCGGTGCTAGATTACCTCTCCACGTTTTGCACATGCGGCATTCTCGTGTGATGGAAGTGGGGCTATGTGTTTGAGAAAGATTCAAAACAGAGACAATTCTGTCAATGAATGCACAAATCCGTGATGGATCGCTTTTAAGAAATTTGTTCTGTGGTGCCATGCGAGGGAACGAATACTAGACTTGAACAAACGTTTTATTAAACCTATTGGGGGTCTTGTTACTTACTTAGTTGGGGGAAAGTAATCAGATCTCGGAAATATGTACACAATGCTTGGTTCATGACGTGGATTCATTCTTTCTACTGTGATTAAATAAAGTTCTTGAACAAAGAACATATATCCTGTTGAAATTCTTTTAACCCATGAGTCATTTCATTCTAGTCAAGTTGAAATTTTCTGGGGAGACCATCTTTTCGTAGTTTTAGTTATATTTCATAACTATTAATTTCAGGTAAATAATTATCAAAAGAAAATTTCGGTGATAATTTTGCGAAAAAAAGTATTAACCCCCCTAGAAATACCAATCTAAGCTATTTCAATTATAGAAAGTTACATTTTTAAATATCAACAAGGAATACTTGATTATATAAAACACAAGAGGGTTCCACTATTAATTCTCAGTTTTTGAGTTTTAATTGAGGGATCATAGCTAGAACCCCCTGCACTCAAAATGTAGCAGCTCATCGCAAGATCCCCGACAACAAATAAACAAACAAAAAAAAGATTTCCAATCAAAATGGGAATTTGAGACACACCCCATTCCTTCTCATAAACAAACACATCAAGCAAATGGTTAAACAGGAGAAGTTTGCTGTTGAGCAATTCATGGATAAATATGAAACAAATATTCAATATAACATGGCAGAAACATGCACTGCTTCAATTAGTTTCAATGATTTATTTTCATTAATTCCCAATCAATCACTATCCAAATCAATCAGTGATGAAATTTTGAATGTCAAATTGACATATGGTCATATTAGGGGATCACCAGAGTTGAAAACAGCAATTGCTAATTTATATAATGAATTAGATGAATCAACAATAGTAATAAAACCCATTATTCCCGATGATATTGTCATTACAAATGGAGCAATTGGGGCAAATTTCTTGACATTATATAGTTTAGTGGATAAAGATGATAAAGTGATCGTCGTTGATCCTACTTATCAACAATTATCTTCTGTTTCTGGGATGTTTTCTGGTGATATGTCGAATGTTATTCTTTGGGAATTGAAGTTTGAAGAACAATATTTACCTAATCTTGAAGAATTAGAATTATTAATTAAATCCCATTCACCCAAACTATTAGTAATTAATAATCCTAATAATCCTACTGGTGTAGTTTGGGATGATAATATTTTGAAACTGATTGTAGAAATTGCCAAGAAGTATGATATATATATATTGTGTGATGAGGTTTATCGTCCATTATATCATTCTATGGATAAAGACAAGACTTTACCTCAATCAATTATAAATTATGGATATGATAAAACAATTCTGACATGTTCAACATCAAAAGCATTTTCTTTAGCTGGTTTAAGATTAGGATGGATTATAACTAGAGATCAAGAAATTATTGATGAATTATATGCTAAACGTGATTATAATATGATTTCAATAAGTATTATTGATGATAAGTTGGCTAGAGTGGCACTTGAAAATTATAAAACTATACTTGAAAGAAGTTATGAAATATGTTTAAAGAATATTGAAATTTTACAAGAATATATTGATAATTCAAATGGGTTATTATCATGGGTTCGACCAAAAGGTGGTTCAACATCATTTATTAAAGTGAATATTGAGGATATTGATACTTATGGAATGTGTGTTGAATTGGTTGAGAAGTATGGAACTTTGATAGTTCCAGGGGAAGTATTTAATAATCGAAAGGGATATCTTAGAGTTGGATTTGGTAATGAGACAAAAGATATTGAAGGAGGATTGAAGCAATTAACTTTATACTTGAAAGAAAAAGGATATTTCTCTGTAGAGTAAGTATTAGGTGGTTTTCAATCGAAAACAAAAGTGAAAGGATGAAATTAGAGTAAGTTCTATTTTTAGAAGATGTAAGAATAGATTTGTGTCAAAAAGGAAATCTTAGATTTTAAAATTTTGTTGTTAAATGTTTTCTTTATTAAGCAGCAATTACTATGTTAAAACAAAACAGGTTAGAAGAATCTCTTTAATAAGTGAGAACAGGTATATTGAAATTAATAAAACATGTAAGTTCTACTTAATGAATAAAGTGTGAAATGTCTTTTAATTGATTTCTTTTAATTTTTTTTTTGCAATTTTTCAAATCTTGTTTAATACTTCTTTCAACTCGTAAATATCAAAATCTCTTATTCGTATTGTTTTGGGTTTCGTATATTATGTTGAAATTAGAAAGAATTCATGTTAACAACTTAATAAACAAAAAATTGTAACCAATAGAAAAGGGGATTCATGTTCCTTTTTTTAGAGAGAAAGAGAAAACGAGGCGGCATCATGAATAGTTTGTAATTAGGGAGAGATCTCACCCAATCGAATTAAGAATGAAGGTTTAAAATGGGAATTCTCCCCCTTTGTAATTTTTTATTTTCGTTCGCATTTGTTTCTTTCGAACTTAAAAGCTTAATATATTAAAGTTACTAAAAATAGTTTGTCAATTTGAATTGGGGGCATGGGTTTGTGTTACTTACAACGGTTCTCCAATTCAATTTTGTTTCTAACGGGCTTATATAAGAAAAGATTCTTTCTTTTATCTTGAAAAACTATCTTGTTTAACTTTTCTAATAAAACTTCTAACCATATAACTCATTTTTTCCCCCCACTTGTTGTTGTTTTCGCTTCATTTTATACATAGACAACATCACAACAAAAAAAAAAAAAGAAAAAGCAAAGAAGCAGCCTCAGCCTTCTTGTTCTCTGGCTCATTGTTAGCTTTACCGAATTATAGTTTAACATACACACACACACACACACAGAGATACAGTTATAAAAACAAAGCTCAATTGATTTGTTTCAGTGTTTTTTCAAGGAATACTCAAAATAAAATTCAAAGTGGAATAATCCA
>JAKTZT010000052.1:0-35498 GCA_030578955.1 Hemisphaericaspora insectamans | reverse complement strand
ACTGGACGTTGCCGCCTCAGTATCTGTTTTATTTTCATTATGCTGGACGTTACCGCCACAGCACATTTGTTTTTGGGTTATGCCATGTTAGACACATTTGTTTAGTTCGTTATTTTTAGGTTTTTGGTTTTATTTTGTTTTGTTTTAATTTTCGTCAACATTCTTGGTTTTCTGCTCAATCGAGACTTGTTGGATTATTTTCTACTTTTACAAAAATCCCCAGATTTTTCTCTTTTTAGTTGAAAATAAAAAAATAATAATTAATTTATTCCGAATTGAAACTCCGAACGTAAAAAGTTTTTTTTTTTTAGTTTATGGATAGACGGGAGAGGGAGTGAAAGATATTATAATTAATTTATATAAATACTTTTATTCTTTTCTTTGAATTTTTAAAAATTTTTCAAATATTTTCCATACAGTTTTTCCAATTTACCCCTTTTCCGTTTTTTTATTTATATATAACGATTTTACACGAGAGAAGCAAGAAATACAATGTCAACTTACGAATTTCAAGAATCATTACCCAAATTACCAATTCCCGATTTAAATCAAACATGTGCAAATTATTTAAAGGTATTAAAACCTTTACAAAATGATAAAGAACATCAAAAAACAGTGGAAGCTGTTGAACAATTTTTAAAATCTGGTGTTGGTTCATATTTAGACACTGAATTGAGAAATTATGCCAAAACCAGACCTTCTTACATTGAACAATTTTGGTATGATGCTTATCTTAACTATGATTCGCCAGTGGTATTAAATCTTAATCCATTCTTTTTATTAGAAGATGATCCATTTACTAATGAACATTCTCCCTTTGATCCTCAAGTGAAAAGAGCAACTTCATTAACTTTAGCAAGTTTAAAATTTATTCAAGCTTTAAAAAATGAACAATTATCAGTAGATACATTACGTAATGGTAAACCATTATGTATGTATCAATATACTAAATTGTTTGGGGCAAGTAGAATCCCAACAGATGATGGTTGTATGATGCAAAGTGATCCTAAATCAAATCATATTATTGTCATGTCAAAATCTCAATTTTATTGGTTTGATGTCTTGGATTCTGATAATAATTTAATCCTTACAGAAGCCGAACTTTCAGTTAATTTCACTTCCATTATTCATGATTCCCTTTTAACACCATCTAATGAAGTGGCTAAATCTTCATTTGGGGTTTTAACTACTGAAAATAGACACGTTTGGGCTAATGTTAGAAATTATAATATTGCTGCTAATAAGATTAACAATGAAATCTTAAGAATTATTGATTCTGCCCTTTTTGTGCTTTGTTTTGATGATATTGTTATTAATGATTTAGCTGAACTTTCTAAAAATATGCTTTGTGGTTTGAGTATTCTTGATAAAGGGATCCAAGTTGGTACTTGTACTAATAGATGGTATGATAAATTGCAAATCATTATTACCAAGAATGGTAAAGCAGGTATTAATTTTGAACATACTGGTATTGATGGTCATACTGTCTTGAGATTTGTTTCCGATATTTACACTGATTCAATTCTTGCATTTGCCAATACAATTAATAGTAATACTCCTTCATTATGGAATACTACTCATAATTTCGAAATTCATGAATCAGAAAATTTGATTACTATTCCTAGAAAATTAGAATGGGATTTAACTCCAGAATTATCCCTTGCTTTAAGATTTGGTGAAACAAGATTATCTGATCTTATTAATCAAAATGAGTTTCATTATCTTGAATTTAAAAACTATGGATCTACATATATCAAAAAAATTAGATTCTCTCCTGATGCATTTGTTCAAATGGCTTTCCAAGCTTCTTATTATGCTCTTTATGGAAAGGTTGAATGTACTTATGAACCAGCAATGACAAAACAATTTTATCATGGTCGTACAGAAGCTATTAGAACTGTTTCTGAAGAAAGTAACATGTTTGTTAGAAAGTTCTTTGATGCAAATGTTAGTGATGAAGATAAATTAGATTATTTGACTAAAGCATGTGCTGCACATTCTGCACAAACTAGATTAGCAAGTACCGGTCAAGGGGTAGATAGACATCTTTATGGGTTATTCTGTATTTGGAAACGTTACGTGGATGAAGCTGAATCCGAATCCAAGAATGTCACTGATGGAGAAGATGAAACTCAAACTGTGGTTGCAGATGGTGAACTTAGTCAAGATACATTGAAACGTTTACCTGAAATCTTTGCCGATGCAGGTTGGGATAAATTAAACAACACCATTATTTCCACTTCCAATTGTGGGAACCCCTCACTTCGTTTATTTGGATTTGGGCCAGTAACTTCCAACGGGTTTGGAATCGGTTATATTCTCAAGGACGATTCTATTTCAATTTGTGTCTCTTCAAAACATAGACAAACTCAAAGATTCTTGACCACCTTAAACTCCTACTTGTTAGAAATCCAAGCTACTTCCAGAAGAGTTCGTTATGCCGCTGCCGCAAAGGCAAAAGCTGAAGAAGCTGTTCGTATCGCAGCTGAAGCTGCCGCTACCAAGGCTGCTAAATTGGCTGCTGAAAGAGAAGCTGAATTACTGGCAAAACTTGCACAAACTTTCTTGCTGGAAACTCAAGCTACCAAGACTGGTCATTTGAGTAGTTTATTGGGTGGATATGGATATTTCGATGTTGGTGAAGATGATATTAAGAGTAGAGGACAAAGTCCAGAACCTCCATTTTTGAACATGAATGAACTTGTAGGTGGTGGATTCAGTGCTAGAGAAATCGGTAAGAAGTTGAGATTATCTGAATATTAAAGTTGCAATTACTTATTTATTTTATTTATTTTACATATTTATTCGATATTTATTAGTGTTTTCTTGTTTTGTGTTTATTTTACATTTATGTACCGTGTTGTTGTGAATTACATGCTTATAGTCTATTATAATTAATTATGCCAGTTGTAGTTTATTCGTCTTCAATCTAAAAGAAAAATCGCAAAAAAAATCAATTCAAATTTAATAAAGTCTAATGATATATATATTATATATATGATACCTCTACAGCTTGTTCCTTCCTAAATACCAAAACTACCAGAAATAAAAGCACTTCTCAAATCAGCCTTATTCACAGCTACATTCTTATTATGTTTTCCTCCAACAGGTATCATTCCATAAGCACCAGGAGGCCCTCCAGGACCACCTTTGATCACACCAGCACCTCCTCCAGTCACATTCCTTCTCTGGTTTACCGCGACACCTCCACTACTACCGGGCAGGCGAATATTAGGTAACGATGGAGCACTACTCGCCATCATTGGACTTGTCAGATTCTGGGATATATATGGATTATGTCCAATATTCTTGAATGGAGAAGACGCACGACCCATTATAGGTGGAGGTGGGGGCATATATGCCAACAGGAACACTTGTTGGGGACTTGGACGATGATAGGCCTGATTGGGGATCATATATTGGATATATTCACGTGAAGGCGATCCAGATACTTGTTGTTGTTGTGGCAGGGCAGCATATCCAGGTCCTGGGGGTGACATTATTGGGATTGGTTGCACAACATTGGGTGATGCATAATATTGTGGACTATTGGATCCTGCAGTTGCTGGTGGTGCACCGTATCCTGGATAATTAGGCTGTGCTGGAGCGGCATATCCTGGTGGAACACCCGATTTTCTACGAGGCTGTTGTTGTTGTTGTGGATATGGTTGAGGTTGTTGCTGAAGTTGTTGTTTAACCATTGGCGCATGATGAGAAAAGTATCCTGGTGGAACACCCGATCTTCTCTTTGGAATAGCAATACCACCACCTTGAACATTCTGAGGAGATTGAGATATTGTTTGTTGCATATACATATCCTCCATAGCTTGTTGTTGTTGTCCATACAATAAGTGAGGAGAGTCCAACGTAGAACCCGATTGAGGAGATGGAACATTATCATAACCAGGTTCACCTAGTCTAACTTCTATCGCTTGTTGTTGAATTGGTGAATAAGATGATTGATTAAGTGGTACAATTGGAGAAATCTCAGGTGAATAACTATGTCTCTTGGGTGGCATATCTGGTGAAAAGCTAACATATGATCTGTCATCAGTTGAAAAAGATGCAGGACTATTTCTTCCTTGTCCTGACCCTGGTCCAAATTGATCTAGTGGATTTGGAACTGGTGAAGCTACGAATCCCATAGAATTAGATTCAATATCCATAATTGTTGCTGGAGGTGGCGGAGGTAAGAGAGGAGCAAGTAATTTCTTTTTAGGTGACTTTGTGGGACTTGATATTCTACTTGATGATTCTTTAGGTGGTGGCGGAGGAGATGTAGAAGCTTTCTCAGATTCAACTATTATAGTTGAATCACTATTACTAGCAGAATTTGAAGTGTCATCATCTGACCTGTAACTTTCATTAGATTTCCGACTTTCAATGGGCTCAGGCTCTTGGGGAACTCGAGTAACACCATGCGGATTCATCGACATGTCAGATAGGGTTTCCATAGTCTTTTCTACTTTATTTGATGGTAAAAATGGGAATCCAGAAGCCTGGGCCAACTGTGCTTGTTTTTCCTTCTTCAATTCTCTTCTTCTTAATTCTTCTTCACGATCAGCTTCGTCTTCTTCTTCAGGATGTTCCAATTCAGCTTTGTGAAGAATATCCTCAACTCCCAAACTAGCTCTGTTCAGACTTTCTGGCGATGGAAGAATTCTTTCAACTCCACTTTCAATCTTTGGCTTTTGAGTCAACTCCTTTTCAACTGCCAAATGATATGGTTCATACGATGCACCAATGCTATCATCACTATCACGTTTCTCAGAACTATTTTCAATATTGACTGGTGCTTTTGGTAATATCGGATCTAACATTGATTTTGGCGGCTTTCTAGCAGTAGTTGGTTTGGTTCGAGGTATAACATCCTCAGTTGTCTTTGTAAATCTATAAGTTGAATTCATGTCTCTTGTTGATATAAGCAGATCAAGAAGGTTCAGTTCTTTCTTTTCAGGTTCAGGTTCAGGTTCAGCTTGAGGTTCTGCTGTTGTAGTTGTTGCTTTTGGCTCAGGTTTTGGTTTAGATTCTTCCGGTTCAAGAGAAAATGATTTCGAGGAGAATAAATAACTGAACTCATCACTAAAACTTCTATCTGAATAATCATCATCATCTATTTGTTTTCGTTGTGGTTTGACAAGAGTACTTTCATCACTTTCCTCATCTTCTTCCCTAGCTGGAGGTAATGGAGGTAACGAAGTTAATTTCTCCTTTGGAACCGGTGATGTACGTAACTTATGTATCAATTTCTTCGTATCTTTCTCTGATGATTCAGGAGGCACAGGAGGCAACGAATCTCGTTTATAATCAATAGTAATCTTCTTTTTATATTTCTTTTGTTTCGTGTCATCAACTTCATTCTTCATTGTTTTTTCAGATATTACCAACCATTTTTGAAATCCTAATAGATTAGCTTCAACCACGATTGACCTACCAAATACTAGTTTTGATTTTGCTGGTTGATCACTTGATAGGGAGGCTAACCAAGTCCAAATATAATAATCTTGAATGGAGACATCTTTGATTGTGATTTTAGATATTGAAGGAACAGTTTCATGATTAACTTCTGGAACATACCATCCAGGATAGAGATTATAATTAGATTCAATTGGTGTTGCACTTAATCTTGCAATGATTCTTTGAGATTCATCAGTTAAAGTTTTCAAGATTTCATTAGTTGACTTTTTTGAAAATATATTCTTTAAGATTGTATAGTTTTCAATTGAAAGAAATTTATCCTTTTTATCAAATGATAAATTTTTAGTGACCTTTTCAATTAATTCAAATGCATTTTTAGATGGGATTGACGTCTCCAATGATACACATGGTATAGTAATCATATCTCTTAATGCCTCTTTTTCGTCACTTGGAGGATACTGATTTGAAATTAATAATGATTGTAATGGTTTTGGTAATTTGATCGTTTCCATATCTGATTCAGGTAACATTGACCTTAAAAATGATAGAACTAAATGAAATAAAGCATTAGTTGATTTTCTCCATCCTTCTATTCCCTCTATAAAATCAGATTCTTGATTGGGTGGTGATGACGAAGAAGAAGAAGATTTTTGCATAGGATTGAAAGCCCAAAAACTTGCCATTTTACTGATTTTCCTTCCACTCAAGAAATTATATTGGGAATTTGAAATAATACTTAATAATAAATCAAGAAAATCATATACAATTGATGCATGGGCTGGAGATGATAAACATTTGGGCATAATTGTCAAGAAAGCCTTTTTAGGATAACCTTGTTCCTTTTCTCGACGTTTAAATTGAGAATATACATCCCAACCTATTATTTCATTGTTTGGTAAACGAACCCAAATATATTTCAAGAGTGAAACTAAGGTGAATTCATTGAATGGCGATATTAGTGATTGAATATAATTGACATCATTACAATTTATAAGTTCACCTTTTGGAAATAGTAATGTTAATGCTTCTTCTAGATTATAATCATTTACCTTAGATCTAAATGGTAGGAATATATATGAAGTTTTGGTTCCTCTTTTCTTTAGTTCTTGTGTTATAATATGAATAATGACTCTCAAATTCTTTCTTGTGAATTGATCTTGCTGTATTATACCCGCGTCGGGCCCAGTCTTTGTTGTTGGTGGTGATGGTGATGATGATGATCTAGATGATGTAGACGGTGTTGAATTGGCTGATCTTGCAGATCGGATCTCTGGACGACCTGTATTTACTGTCATTTGTAAATGACTAGATGCTATTATTATTATCTCTTTCTTTTTTAAATGAAAAGGAATGAAGTAGTTTTTTTTAGTTGGAAAGAAAGTGGGAATCAAATAATAAACAAATAAAAAAAAAATTATTCCGTAAAAATCCGTTTTCTTTTTTCTTTGTTCCCCTTTTACCGGTTTTGGAATGTGGCTTAAAACCAAAAAAAAAAATTATGCAGGTGGACAAAAACTTTAAAAAAAGAAAATTCAAAAAAAAAAAACCCAGTTTGAATGTTTTGTCTGTCAATCTGAAAGTGTCAGACTTTGGCTCAAGCTATTGTTGACTTCTCTGCAATTGTAGTTAAATATGCAGAAGAAACTTCTATTAATCCAGAAAAACCAAACTTTAATAACCAAACGACAACTGCGTTAGGAACTATCAGGTAAATTTATTTCTCAATTTATTATTAAGAAAGTATTTTTGGATAAGGTTTGATAAGGTTATGTAAGTCCACCAACAGCTAAAAAAAATTGACGAGAATCCCTCTATTTTTTAATATACTAGCCTTTTAAAACTAAAAAAAAGACGTGAATCAGTAAGCAATCAGGGAGGATTTTTGCTGTTGTTGTAGATCTTGCTAAGGTGTTCTCTTCTTGTTTGCAAAAGATTGTTGCTCGGTATCTATACACTCAAACGGCTTTGATTGATGTAATGATTGATTGATAAGAGTGCCTTCTTAATGCCTCTCAATAATTCTATATTACCTTCCAAATTCTCAACCAACTTAGGAGACTAAACGAAATGAAGAATCCTCGATATAATGAAAAAGAGCTAGAGAGAGAGAGAGAGAGAGAGAGAGAGAGAGACTTGGATTCAAAAAATCTCGATGAAAGTTTTTTAACCAAAGAATATATATTTTTTTTAAATTAAACAAGAAAAAAAATAAATTGAATCGGGAATCGGGTTTTAAATTAAGAAAAATAAAAACTTTCCAATAAATGTAATTTTTTACAGAGCCCAAGAAAACTTTTCTTGTCTTTGATTGATTTAGTCTTTTTTTCATTTAACTCTGGGGCTTGAACTCATTACATGGTTAGTAATCAATTTAACTGACGTGGGAATAAACTTCATCACCCTCCAAATCCTTCCTTGCTATTTCTTCCAGAAGGTAGATTTCTCTTTGTGATAATTTCAAGTCCAAACAATAAAACAAATAAAAAAAAGGGGACACAATGAAAAATTTTAAACCTAGATTCCCCTAGATTCCTTATTTCCACTTTTGTTTAAACAAACACCAACTTATTTTTTTATTTAAGACGTGTTTTGTTTCACATATTCATGCATGTTACGTGTTAACGTACACACACATTCCATTCTATCTGGTTTTGCCTGAGACACCTGCCTTGTCTGTCTATCTATGCGTAGATCTGTTACATCTCGTCTTTCATTTTGTTATGACACATAAACGCGGCTCTTTTTTCTTAGTGCCCCTGAAACCTTTTATTTTCTTCAACATCTGAAACACATCACAAACTAGCCTTTATCCGTGAACTCCAAATTGGTAACAGATAGTTCCTTATTTGGCAGTTTTATACAATAATTAAAGGGCTTACTTGTCCCGTTCGCCTTAAAATACACACTCATGAATAGTTATATATATATTACAAAAATGAGGGAACTTATATATAAATTAGTACAGTTAAAAAACAAAAACAACAAAAATCTCTAATAATATTTCAAAAATCACACACTCCTTCTAATCAGAATTGTCGGTTATGAGCATTAGCCATACCCGTCAAATTCGACATACTACTAATAGCTCTCAAATCCCCCGCTCCATTACCACCGCTCAATAACATCGCATCAGGCACTCCACTCACACCACTTGCAGCAGCAGCAGGCAAATCAGTCATACTATGATGTCCAACAATATTCCCCGCTGGTAATACATTTTGAGTAACGTATAATTCAGGAGTGGCGGATATTGAAGTAGGAATGGATTGCTCTTGCGGGGCATATGATACTACTCCAGTTGGTTGTGGTTGTGGTTGTTGTTGCGGCGGTGGAGCAGATGCAGATAAGGGAATATTCTGAGCGCCAACTTGAATAATTGGAACAGCCGTAGGTTGTTGAAGTTGTTGCTGCTGCTGTGGTTGTTGTTGTAGTTGTTGCGATTGGATTGCATCCGTATTCAATGTCGTAGGAATCGTCGATGGCATAGATGTTATATTCTCTTGTGCACCTGCACTTACCTGAGTGGCGAAATTCGCCTGTCTAATAATCTTATTCAATAAATCAACCCCACCCACTGATTGTTGCAACATGGTACAATCTTTATGACCAACAATAATTCCCTTGAGATTTATCACTTGATTACGTAAATTAGCAACTTGTGCCAGCAATTCTCGATATCCAGTCAGATAAAATGCCAATTCTTCTTCCATTTTTTGAATTTGTTGCTTTTTACGTTGTCTACATTTCGAAGCAGCAACACGATTTCTTTCAAGAAAACTACGACGTTTTTCATCTTCTACAATATCATCTCCTCCTCCTGTTTGCTGAATAGCATTTGTCTTTTCAACAACTTCCTTTTTGGTTTCTCGTTTGGGTTTCGAGTCTTTTGTACCTGGTTTTCTTCCTCTTGTGGACTTAGGCTTTTTAGCTTGAATTTCATCAACATTGTCACCCCCCTTCATGCTATTCCTTCTCTTTCTTGGTGTTCCATTATTATTAGTAGGATTAGGATTAGCATTAGCAGGTGCAGTTTCTTGATTCAGAGCATTCGAATTAGCAAAAACATCAACGTATCCTCGACTTCTTCCTGGTGGCTCTGGTATTGTAGACGCAGAACTATACAGCTCCTCTTTTATCGTCGAAACGCCGCCCAATCCAGGCACACCATTATTAACAATTGGTAACACCCCACTGGCACCACCGACACTACCTCCTCCAATTGTATTAGTGGGTCCCGTCACAGTATTGTTAGCATTCGTTACTCCATTATTCGTAGTGGGTGCAATCCCCAACAAACTCGATAATCCAGGGGTAATGGGCCCATTCAATAATAATCCTCCACCTGGAGTAGTCAAACCAGGAACGGCATTCAGACTACCAAACAGAAAATGAGCCAATCCTCCACCAGGAGTTAATCCTAATGCGCTAGTACCCATTCTCAAATTTGATTCGTTGGGTGCTAGACCGTTTCCATTATTGATGGAGGAGGATGGGATGATGTTGCTACTAGCTTTTCTCATCATGAATTGATTATATTGTCCTGGTAATTGTTGCGGCTGATGCAGTTGTTGATTGGTGGCTGTGGTTAAGAGACTATTCCACAATGTTGTTGAACCGGGTGTACCCGGATTTGATGTTCCTCCAGGAGGTACAGGAGGAGCATGGTGAGGATGATGTGGGAGATGTTGGGATTGTTGTTGGTCTGCACTGGGGGACATGCCTATTGGAGGTGGTAATCTTCTGCCTCCACCAGGAGTGAAGATTGCTGGGGATGGAGTTATACCTGGAAGCTTGTTATTGTTGTTGTTGGTGGTGGATGGATTTACACTTGATAGGTTTGGAATCCGCAAATTATGTTTGTTAGTTGTGGAAGAAGCAACCGATCCCGTTGAATCTACATCGGTTGAATGAGCAATTTCACTATGTGTTGAAGCTTTAGGATCTATGGATGGACTCGACAATGCTACCGAGGATTCCTTTGTTGCGAATGATCTTTCAAAAGGATTTGGCTCCAAGTCAAATGTTGTTTTCAGCTAAGAAGAGGTTTTTTTGTTAGTAATCTTTAAAAGAACCATGTCGATGATGTAATCAGTTTTATTATCCCAACATACTTCTGACGACATTTTGCCTGATTGAATATTTTGGTTGTAGTGTAGCTGCACTTAGCTGAAAAGAATTAAAGTTAAGATATCTGCCTGAATAAAGTGCCTTGACAAAATACGTAGATTGATTTCTTTTCAACTTGTCTGTTTGTCCTTAATGCCTTTTTTTTAAAAAAACTTAATGTTATGGTGATGATAAAAAAACTTTGAATGAGAAAAAATAAATGAATGACGTAAGAATTTTTATTTTTCTATTTTTGTTGCTTTCCTTTTTTTTGTTTGAGCTGTCAAAGCTTACAATCACATTTCTCACTAAAACATCGGTATATCCGGTGGCAATTTTATATACCACAAGTCATGTGAAATTGGGACCACCGGAATTGAGTTTTTTTAGGTGTTCTAGAAGAACAATAAAAAGACAATGGATAATGTTAAATCTAATTGCAATAGACTTATCGGGTATAATAACTGCTCTTTTACTTACATCTTACAACCACGAATAGAGGTTCTTATTCCTTTCCTGTACTAATATGTACTCTGATATAGTAAATACCTATTGTAAGAGAAAAAAACATAAGGGAGTTACTGGCAATATTTTCCACTTCATGAAGATATGAAATTAGAAGAACAGAGCCATATACAGAATGCGTGGCGAGCGAAGAACCGATCATGTCTACATGCAGGAAATACCGGCTCGTAGTTGGAGATGATCAACCATCAAAAGATTGGTTCGAAAAACTATTTACATTTCGGGAAACCATTCCGATTAACAGAGTAAGTTCTTTCACTACTTTATACAAACAAACATATTACACTATCTTACGGATTCAATTCCTTGATGATTTTATTCAATTTCTCAACCTTTTCTTCTTTATTTTCATCCTTAGCCAATTCCGGATTCTCTTTAACAATCTCTTTGGCTTTTTGCTCTAATGACTTATCAACTGGTTGAGCTTCAGGTAATTTTTGTTTATCAATTTTAATCTTAGGTTCCATCATTTGTGGTTCTTTATTTTCATCAACTTTTCTTCTCCATCCAGTCTTTAAATGATCATTTAAGGAAAATTTAGGGAATGGATGCGCTTCTGTATTGAAAACATAATCAGTTAATGGTACCTTATTAGTATCATCAAATAAAAGGTAAAGATATTTCAAAGTTTCTGCCCACCAAAATGATTCAGTATTATCAGAAAACTTAGGTTTTTTATTCGGATTCAATGTAGTCACATCTCTCAATGAACTGAACGAGATTTCTCCATCTAAATTAACCACTTTAGTATACTTCATAAAATTTTCAAATATTTCTTGACCCCATTTCCTATATTTAACATCACCAGTAATTCTATAAAGATAAAATAACGATTCAACAGTTTCTGGACGTTGTAGATTGTGCCTATCGTTAGATTTAATATAGAAATCGAAATCTTTATTTGTATCAGTATTAAATACAACAATTTCTGGTGCTAATCCAGTTGCAGAAACATCATGATACATTCTATAACAAGTATGAGTTAAATCTTGACCTAATTTAAAATCAGATTCACGTTCATCATTCCAATCAGGGGATTTTCTAGCTTCTTGAATAGTTTTACCTTCAGTTGCTCCCAACGCTAACAATCCACCGTAGAAACAAACTAAATGATCCATTTTAGTAGCAAGAGGACCACCAATTCCTCGTTCCAATTCTCCAATGAATTTTAATTTACTTGGATGAGTCTCTTTAACTAGATGTTTCTTAACCCCTTCAACAGATTCACGATACATCTCCCAATAGATCATTTCTTGACTATTAGTTTGTAAATATTGTTTTAATAAATATTCATAATATGAATCACCTCTTGAACCTAATCGAATATATTTCCCTTGGAACTTCCCAGTATCAGGATTAACAAATATTGGAACCAAACCATCTTCGGCCTTATTTGCTTCTAAGGCTTTCATTACCTTTTCAGCTAAATTCCACCAATCAAGTTCTCCAGTTAATTTGGCTAAATATTTCAATTCTAATTGAATGGTACCTGCCTCGGCGGTAGAACTTGCACCTCCATCAGCATGATTCTTAATTCCATCACCTGTTTCCAAATTCACTGATGCATAAGGAATCCCACTGGGGGTTTTAAATGCACCATGTAATAAATTTGCCAATTGAACTGCTTTATCTAAATATACATCATCTTGACTTAAATGGAAAGCTGATAATAAGCCACCCAACATTCTAATTGTAGTTTCAAATACACTCACATTCTGATCAAAAACATAGTCCAAATCTTCCTTAATCCATTTCTTGGCTCTTTTAACTTCGTCTTTGGCATCCATAAGCATTAATGTATCCAACGAATCGACAATCATCCAACCTAATGGTCTCTTACCCATATTTTCCCCAGTCTGTTTGATGGGATGATATATATCATATCCCCATCCATATTTTTCATATGTATGCCAAGAATCCAACATTGCTTGACGAACTTCAGCTTGAACATTTGCCCATTTAGAACCATGAGCACGACCACCCCCAGAACCGGGGAAACTTATGTCATTAAACCATCCCGTAGTGTTTGCGAAATGATAGACTAGATATAATCCTAATCCGTAAACGAAGCCTTTGAATAACATGGCAAGTTTGTGTTTTGTAGAACGGGAAGCTTGTGATAACGGGCGGAACCTCGAGTTTGGTTTATCTTTGTAGTATAATGGAAGTGTACTACCTGTTGGCTTGTCTTTATATGTGTTCCCTCGTGATATATTCTGACTTCCAAATGAGAATGACATTTGGGAATGGTGGTTCTTTTAAGTCTTTCGAGTGAATGAAAAAGTGTTTTTGGTTGAAAAGCTTTATTAAAAAAATCTTTTCGTCTGATATTTTTGTAACTAATCAACTAGTGGGTAGTGTAAAACGGAAACAATGATTGAACTGATTGGGATCTTTTCTCCACCTTTATGTCTTTATCTCTGTTTTGATGAGCACGTTTTGTAAAGGTTAGCACTAAACAATGTTCTCATTTGATCAAAATTTTCGGGTTGGAGGTCGTGTACAATAGTCACGTGACCAAAGTTTGAAAGTTCGTCCTTTCGCGGTTTGATGGAAAATGATTACACATTGCCCATATTCGACTTCTGAAATAATGCAATGGGCTACAAGGATTGACTATACAAATGATATATATGAACACAGATATTTATTAATTTCAGTCAAAAACTCACAATTACTAAGCATTACAACTTCGTACTACAAAGCTAGAAGTTGGCTTCATGAGGGCTTAGTACCGGTATACAACTAGACTCAATTCCTTCGTCTTTTGCTTAGTTATTTAGGAAGATTAATCCTAAAATCGTTTATCGGATATCAATCACCTCTCTGACATGATATGCGAACTTGACGTCATGCAGTTTCCCAGCTGACCATGTTCTATTGTGATATTTTTCTTTTTTATTTTTCATTAATAAATGCCCATCAAATGATCATTCAGGTCATATAAATTAAATCTAGGAGATGAGTTACAGATCTGGTGATACTTGGTTTTGATTGAACTACGGTGTTTAGTTGGTCACATGTTCTTATTACATCTGGTGATTTGTTAATTTTAGTCTTATTTTATTTTTAATTTTGGTTGCTGCAAGATTCTTGATACAAAATCGCTCGCTCTCCACTCCCCCCCTGCGTTAATTGTGTTAACTGAGTAAATTAGGAGGCAGAAAAAAATGTGTGAGCTGGTTGAAATTCGCAAAATTTTTTATTCACTGACTGGACTCTCAAGAAAAAAAAGAATCGAAATTTCACATCTATTTTTCGCATGCTTCCTTTTTTTATTTTTTTTTGAAATTGCAACGAAAACGGCTACAGCCAAGAACGGAAATTTAAGTCCCCTTCTTATTTAACCAAGATTTACTGACATATTCTTGTTAAAAATTAGAAAGGCTTTTATTATTACAATCACAACTAATATAAGTATGCCGCCATTACCGAAACTGCAAATGAAAGTAGAGTCGGTTAGATATATTGCCGATCCCAACTCATTCTCACCGACACCACCTCCCACAAATCATATGAACAACCAACCAGGATCAAACTCACCTGTGCAAACTCTGACTAATACCAACGGCACTGCTGCTACTTCCAAAAAAACTAAATCAACAAGAAGATCAGTTGCCTGTAGAAGCTGCCATACTCTTAAAGTGAAATGTACCCCTTCAGACATAAATGATCCAGCTGGTCCTTGTATTAGGTGTGTAAATGCTAAAAGAAACTGTGAAATTGATTTGAATCAAACTAGAAAGAGAAGAAAGAAGGCTGATATACTTGAAGCTAACACACAAGCATCAGCAACTCCAATATCAGCATCATCAACAGTTAACACTTCCAGAAGTGAAACTTCAACTCCAATATTAGGAAATAGTCAACATCCATTACATCCTGTTGGGGTTATATCTAGAGGTGGAGTAACATCAGCTATTGATTCATTGGCTACTTCAATCGCATCACCTGTAGCAAGGTATACCACCATTACACCAGTTCAAAAGGTATTCACTATTGGTACACCAACTTCTCAGCAAACAACCTTACTACCACCGCCACAACCACAATCACAACCACAACCACCAGCGCAAATACCAGCCCCTCCACCCTCATATGCTACAACTGTAGCCGAACCACTTCAACAGATAGAACAAAGAGATCAAGAAATTTTATTTTTAAAACAAAAAATTAAATCACTTGAATCACAAGTTGCCCACAAAGGTAACCACCATCACAGTAACAGCTCCCATAAAAGATCACATTCAAACTATAGTCCCAACGACACAGTTCTGGATGTCCATTCACCACCATTCATCTCCAAATCCGATCTCGAAAGAGAAATAGGCATCTTGATAGATTCAACCACCACAAAACTCTCTGATGTAACTTTCGAACTTAATTCCATCGCTGATCGTCGTACTTTATTAGTGAAAGAAGGTGATATGCGTGCTATAGATATGGTTTCAACTGGGTTGGTATCTCCCCAAGAAGCACAAGAAAGAATAACCATCTATAAGAATAAAATCTACGCATTGAATCCTTTAGTTGATATACCGGAAAATCTTTCGATGGATGAATTCCGTACAGAACAGCCATTTTTATTTAATGCAATAATGTCAGTTACTAATACCATATACACCGATCCTGAACACAATGTCGATCGTGCTCTATTGATAGACAACGAGGCTATAAGGACAGCGGCGGTGGAGATTATGGTTGTAGGTACGAAATCGGTCGAATTGATCAAGTGCTGTTTGGTTTTATGTCTTTGGTATAATTCTCCAGAATTATTTAGACAACGTCGGTATCATTTATTAAATACGATATGTGTCTCTTTGATACATGATTTAGGCATATTATCAAGACCAAAATTTTCATTTAATAATGACAGAGGGGCAGTTACAGAAGATGTTGAACCCGACAAGAAAAATAATCAAAATAGGGCTCTAATCCTAATTATTTATTTCACAACAGTCAGTATTTGTCTTATATTAAGAAGAAGAATATTTGTAAGTTGGACTCCCTATATCGAAGAATGTTGTTGTATATTAGAAAAGGCAAAGGAAGAAAGATACAGAAACATTGCATTATTTTCTCGATTAAACCATATGTTAGACAAGATCCACCATATTGTCCACTCACCAGAGGTCGCTGAACGTAGAACTTCAACATCACTGTATATGGTTCATGAACTTCAAAAATCCTTAACTGTTATCCGGAATCAAATCAAAGATGAGGATCACGCTAATTTAGCTTATTATTTTTCAGTAGAAGCATATTTACACGAACCTCGTTTAACTAATATCTTTACTGTCGATTCGTCTACTACTAATATTGAAAATGCTAGATTGGATTCCAAAGCTGCCAAATCAATTGCTAATTGCACAAATTCTTGCTTGAATGCATTAGATGAATTTAATCAATTGACAATCGCTGAAGTGGCCCTGTGCCCACTTTTTTATGTTTCAAGAATAATATACACCGCCGGGATGTTATTAAGATTACGCTATTTAATTTTATCGTTACCTTCATTAATTGAGAAAGATTTAGTACCCCAACATGCAATTGTTGCTATACAAAGAAGTAATCAATTAATTGACCATGCTATTCAACAGCATCATGCTAATCATTTATTGAAAAAGACAAGATTGGTGTTAAGATTATTTATTCATACTTATGCCACTCAAGTTCAGGAATTACTACAACAGAGCAATGGAGGAACACCTCATAATTTCAAGGACCCGCATTCAATACACGGTACCCCACCTTCAACGACATTAGCCCAGATTGATTCAGAAAAATATTCAGTCCCATTAGATATCTTATCCTATGCAGCCAGTGTAAGACGTGATGACAGTAAAGTACAACCAGCTCAACAACGGAGATCGAACTCCGATCCACATATAAAAGAATACCTCCCCATATCAGGACCACATTCAGCCCCACCTCCTCAACAAGCAACATTTGCATCTGCAGGGAACACTCCAACTATACAAGGCCCGCTATCTCCAAGTCAACAAGCTAGAAAACCCCAACGATTTCAACCAACTCAACAACAGATGGGTCTTACACCAGAGCAATATATCCAACAACAACCACTTCCACCACAACGGGGCTTTAACAATGGAGCTGCCACTGTGCAAGAATTCCCTGTTCCCCAACCACCACAGCCATTCAGCGACCCTTATAGAGTTCCTTCGATTAGTGCTAACAACAATACCATGCCTGGTGCAATTAGGATGAATCGTAATCTCGCTCAGCCAGAACAATTGGAAAGTTCATACATGCAATTAAATGATGAATTTTGGGCTGATTTATTAGGGACCGATGAGAATAATGATGGGATTAATTTTAACAATTATTCGAATTCTAATTGGGGACCATTTCGAGATGATGTTTTCTTCATGAATAGTTGAGAGAAAGGTAGTCCTTTTTTGTATTCAATAGTAGTGTATTATTCAAGTTTATAGTATGTAATTTTACAAGATTTCAACAATTGAAATTTCGCATCCATTTTTTCTTTTTTTTGGGATGGTTTTTATTTTTCAATGACAACATCATCTGAACACGTAGTAAACATCAACCAAGGCCACATGACACGAGAATCAAGACACAAATTCACAATCATAGACGTCCTCCAAATTATCTCCGGTCTCCTATTCTTCAACGCCATACTCTCATACTACTTTACCTCATCCACCACATGGGGCTACGATGGCAAATGGATCAATCCATCATACTTATCTCATATCCTCTTCACCAGTTCCCATCAATTCACAGTAGCAGAATTGGCTTTATATAATGGTACAGACGAATCACTTCCCATATATGTCGCTGTCGGGGGTCGCGTGTATGATGTTAGTGCCGGAAGGAGAGTATATGGCCAAGGGGGTGCGTATAATAAATTATCTGGTAAGGATGCTAGCCGAGTTTATGTCACTGGATGTTTTATGAATCCTGGAGAGTTTTCTTATGACCTACGTGGGTTGGATCAGGAGGAAGTTGAGAGTACTATTGAAGGATGGCAATCATTTTTTGAAAATCATCCGAAATATTGGTATGTTGGGCAAGTTGAATATGAACCTATCGAAGGTGATCCACCTGCTGATTGCGAACATGTTAAATTTCCTGGGTTTCAAGGTCGACATTAATTAATTTCTATGAAAAACTCCATATATAAAGAGTAAATATAAATAAGGTATTATTATGCATTGTATTCTTTTCTAAGAGTATAAACTCATTTTTAGTACTTGTAATAAATCTGCAGGGTCTTCCAATCCAATACTAATTCTAATCAAATTCCGATCAACTTCCCATTGGGCTATCTCTTCCAATTCTTGATAATGTGCCAAGATAGCATATGGACATGCCAATGTAAAATTAGTACCTAATGAAGGACCCTTATGTAAATTTACTTTATTAAAAAATTTAACAGCATCATCAGGTTCATAAAATAAAAATGAAATTAATCCACCGTATCCACCATCACCAGTTATGATCTCATCATAATACTTTTTTGATTCACTTAGTGAAGGATAATAAACTTTTGCAATCAATGGACAACTATTTAATAACTCAACAACTTGTTCTGCCGTTTTATCAATTTTATGAACTCTGACGGCAAAGTCTCGAGAATTACGCTCTAACCATAATGCATCTTCTGCCCAAAATAAATCTTCATATTCCTCATTGAAAAATTGCTTTAAATCGGGGTAATATGTCGACAAGGGATTTAAAATCAACGAGCCTGCCAAAACATTCGAATCACCAGAAAATACTTTTGTTAAACTAGATGCAACCATATCGGCATATGGTAATACGTGAATATTTAGGAAATTCCCCACCGTTTCATCAACAACTACGGCAAATTTATATTGATCTGCCAATTGCCTAATTCGTTTCAAATTAGGAGTTTTTAATAATGGATTAGAAGGGCATTCGCAAAATAATGCCATTATGTCAATTGTTCCCAGTTTTAATTGTTCTTCAAGTTCATCTAAAGATTCATCGTCACCCATTCCAAAAAAATAACATCCAGGGCCGAATTTCTTTAAAATATTCAAAGTATCAACATATGGGAATCCAAAACAAACTGATTTCTTGGCAACAGCGGCGGTTTGTAATAATGCATGATGAGCAAAGAATATCGATGCCATCCCCGACGGGAATAAATAAACGTCAGTTTCACTTAAATGTTTCCCTCGTTTTGCCTTTTGCATTTCTTCAATTTGAGAATTTGACTTATCAGCTTTCCCACAAATTCTTCTTCTTAACGCACGTTTCGCCTCATTAGTGAATTTTAAATCTAAAACGCGCCCATATTTTTGTTCAATAAATGTATCAAATTCTTTTTCAACTTCATTAGTAACTGTTCCATTACTATTACTTGTTCTTGAACTACTATGTGATTTATTGGCACTAATGGAAGGTGATCTTTTTTGAATTGATTGTGCTTGAAGTTCAGCTTTTAACATACTTGGTCTTCTTCCTCCTACAAAGCCTTGATCTTTTTCCTTTTCAAATAATTCATGCAAAATATATTCTCCCATTCTTGAACTAATTCCTTCACCTGAATGTTGCCAATAATTCTTCGCAAAATGATAAACATCAGCTTGGAAAAACACAACACCAATACTAAGACCAATAACCATGGATTTTTCTTCTTCATCTTTAGGCAGAGGTGTACTTAATTGAAGTACTCTAACTTTAACGTTGTTTTCCAGCTTTGATTTTATAAATTCTCGACATCTTTTAGCTACTTTATAACTTGGAAATACCATACATCTTTCACCCTCTCTTCCATATTTATATTCTAATCGCTTGCACAAATCTTGAATTATTGGATGAATGAAAAAACGAGGATAACCGGAATTCATTTTCGATACTACCCAGTTTTCACCTTCTTCATATCCAACAGTAGCTTCCCATGTTGGTAATGTAACGGATACTGCATGTGGTATATTTGGGATAGGGACACCTATCTCCTGTGATGGTGATGTATACATCATCCTTTACTTTTAGGGTTTAATCTTATAAGAACAAAGAGGTGTATTATTGATTGTTAGATCAGTCAATTTTTTTTGGTTTGTTGAGTGAGTTTTTTTTTGAGTCATCAACAAAAAAGAGAAAAATTAGGATTTTTCAGTTTTTTTTCTGTTAAAGTCTTCAAATCTCATAACCCATAATAGTTTATTTTAAAAGAGAAAGAGTAAACGGATAAAATTTGACTTCTTTAGCGTGTATATGTAACATTAAATGCTAAATGGAATAGTGCAAATGGGATTTACTCAAATTTCAGAATAGAATAGCATAGAAAGGTAAAGTTGTTCATTCTAGAAAAGATAAATTTGTAAACTTCACCATGGTGAATTTATACATCCAATTTGAAAATTATTCCTAAACTGAGCCCCACTTTTCTGATTCACCATCAGACAATACGCTATACTTTTTTTGCCCTGTATTTCTAATTTCTAATATAGATTTATATATTAAAATCACTTTCACTATTATACTACTTTAAGAATCCTTGTTTTATTCTAGAAAAAAAAGCCAGAAAATGATACAACACCCTTATGCTCTTTCCTTTTCTTATTCACCTTCTCTAGTCAGCCACTCTCTCAGGGGTTACGATTTAATGCAACTAATCGACCCCTCTTGAAGACGTTTTATGTCTTCAGCACCACCACCAGCAACTGATCCATTACCGTTCACGACTGGAGCAGCAGGAGTAGCTCCCTTTCTATTATGTTGCATATGCGATTGAACCAAATGCCCAGCCGCCAATGCAGAACACAAAGACAATTCCGCTGCCAATACAGCTGAAGCAACAATCTTAGCCAATTGTCTAGCATTATCACCAGGATTTGTAGGATGTGGACCCCTAACACCCAATAATTCTAACATTGCTCCCTGAGGCTCCAAAATTGTCCCACCACCAATTGTTCCAACTTCAATCGAAGGCATGGAAACTGAAATTTGTAAATCACCCGTGAGTTTATCTTTGGACATTAAAGTAATACAATTCGAGGATTCAACATTTTGGGCAGGATCTTGTCCACATGCCAAAAACACGGCGGTGACAATATTTGCTGCATGTGCATTAAACCCACCAACAGAACCAGCCATGGCTGATCCAATCAAGTTTTTGGAAATATTTAATTCAACTAATGCATCAACATCGGATTTTAACACTTTTGTAACCACGTCCAGCGGAATTCTTGCTTCGGCAACAATCGATTTACCTCTACCTTCAATCCAATTGATAGCAGCCGGTTTCTTATCAGTACAATAATTTCCAGAAACTGAAATCACTTCCATATCTTCCCATCCGCATTCTTCAACCATGTATTTTAAGGCATATTCAACCCCCTTCGAAATCATATTCATACCCATAGCATCACCAGTAGTAGTTCTGAATCTAACAAATAATAAAGTACCAGCTAAAGCGGTTTGAATATGTTGCAATCTAGCAAATCTTGAAGTTGAATTAAATGCCTTCTTAACAGTCTTTTGCCCTTCTTCAGAATCAATCCATAATTTAGCTTGTCCTGCTCGGGCCAAGGTTGGGAACCTAACACATGGACCACGAGTCATCCCATCACGAGTCAAAACAGTAGAAACACCACCACCAGCATTAATAGCCTTACATCCTCTCATTGTCGAAGCTACTAGACAACCTTCAGTAGTTGCCATGGGCACTTGATAAGGGGTACCATCGATGATTAATGGACCAGCAACCCCAACAGGTAAGGGCATATATCCAATAACATTTTCACAACAGGCGCCAAAAACACGATCATAATCATAATGCAAATAGGGCAATCTTGCAGTTTCCAAGACTGGAACATTAGCAATTTGAGCAATGGCCTTACGACGAACCATAACAGCACGAGTGTTATCTTGCAATTGTTTCTCCAACGCATATAAAGGTAATTTCCCATGCACAACTAACGAAGTAACTTCATCGTTGGTCAAAGTTTTCACGTTTCCTTGTTTCATGATATCAATACATTCATCTAATGAAAGTGGTTCATCAGTAGAAGAACGGAGTTGTTCATCAATTTCATATTCGACCTTTTTAGGTTCTACTGCTGCTACTGGTTGTTGTTGCTCCTTTGGTCTTGCAATTTCTTGTTCAATTAACTTTTGTGTGGCAGAGCTTTGATATCTTGATGCATTTAAGAAATATGCATTAACAACAACTGAAATGGCAAATCCAAACAAGATAAATTTAGAAATTATAGAATCCATGATTGCATCACTGAATTTCTTTAATAATTTAAATAAGAAATCTTCCATTTGAACAAAAACACTTAATGGTAAATAATATCTTGTAGGTAAAATTGCAACAATACTTCCCTTTTCCCCAAGTTCGACTCTTTCCATAATTGCTTGACTTAACACCGGCCCTAAACCAGCTGATGATGATACTGGTGCAATTATAGATTCATAATCAACATTATATAGCCAAGTACTTCCTAACCACATAGCATGGAATGCAAAAAATCCAATACTCATAGCCACTTTGAATGATAACACCGAAGTGTCAGTCTTGGTGAAAAAATTAGAGTCATTAGGATGTTCAATAGTAGTTGATTGTTCAGCAACTCTTGCAGCCAATAACAATGAAATGCCTTCTTCTTGTAAAGCCTCTTGCAAATCTTCGGTACGACGAGCTCTATTAATTTCAACTTTCAAACCTAAAACTGCCGAAAAAAACGTATAAGCCAACAACAAATCAAATGATAAGATCAAACAACCCAAGATGCAAAAATTACGTAAACCAGTTAAATGTTGGGCATAAATTGCACAGGCGGCTAATACACCAATGACTACAGCATGATCTCTTAACATTGAAAGGGTATGGGACAGGATAGCATTGGCCACAATTTTGGGGACTTCTTCGGTCAGTTGAGCTGATTTGGATTGAATTCTACCAGCAATTGAAATCTTATGTTTAAATCCAATAATTGCAACTAAAAATGGAATACCTTCAGAAAGACTCAAAAGTGAAACTTTAATATCCAATATTTTAATCGAAGTGTATAATGCAAATAAAAATGCAAAGATTGAAGATGCCAAAGTGGAAAATGCCAACCAGAATCTTGAACCAAATTGTCTCATATCAATGAACACTTTAATTAAAGTATACCACATTGCAATATAAGCAACAAAAATCAATATAATATCGAAATTTTCTGCATTACGAATAGCATCTCTAATACTAACAATACCATTTTTCAAATAATCATAATATTTAGCCAAAAACCCATGAGAATATCTTGCTTTCCAAGTCATTCCATCAGATTCGATAATATCTAATGAATCTAAAGTAGATTGTAAATTCAATTGGGGTATTATGACCATTGTTTGACCATCATCATTAATAAAAGAATTTGGTATTTCAGGAGCATCATAATTGTGAACTTTTTTAAATTTTAATGGGCATATGGAATATTGAGGAATATCGAGAGGATATTTTGATAAATCATCAATCAAAGTCCAATCATCTTGATAGTCTGACAGATGATAGTAATAATTTATACCTTCTTGTGTAGTTGAGGATTCTGGAATATACTCATCTACTATGGATAAATAAGCAATTGAAGCTAATAATGAAGGAATAATAATAAATTGGATTGGACGTTGAGCTGCTGTTTTAGCAACAGCGCCAGTGATTTCAGTAATGAAGCTGAACATATTCGTATCTATTTGTCAATGTATATATAAATGAAAATAATTGTCGTTGATTCTAGAAATTTGAATATGTCAACCCCCCTTTTTTATATGGATCTCTGAAAAGAGTAATATGAAAACTATTGACTGGAAGATATAGTTGTATTGTACTCCTTGAACTAGAGGGATATATTATACTATCTCTAAACTCAATAAGGGGAGTAGTAAATTAGCTAGTAATGAAAAAAAAAATTGGTAGGATCTTGATGGAAAATTTCGTTCGGAGGTAGGGGACGGTTAAGGCGCGTTTTTTTTAAAGGATGGGCGGTAGTAGTGTTGTGTGTGTGTGAGTGAGTGAGTGTGAATTAAACGAAATTTAAACGACCAACAGAAAAAGAAAAAAATAGAAATTTAAATTTTTGTTGTGCAAAAAAAAGTTTAAAAAATCTTAACAAAATGGCAAATGAGGGGAGAGTAGGATTTTAGATGGACAAACTATTGGATGAAACAAAGGAGGGAAAATAGGAGACAATATATAATGTAAGTATATAGCCAATGAATACAAGTGACTGTATATAGCAAAGAAGGAACGGTATATGAATAGTAGTAGTACTTAATGTTTTTAATGGTTTACAAATACAAACAATAAAAAAATGTAAAGAGAACAAAAAAAATTCTTCCAAAAGAAGAAAAAAATCGGAATCTTTATACGAGCAATCAATCTAAAAAAAATTCGCTTCCAACATACCAAAAACTTTCAACTTATCAGTACTACATGTGAATAGTGTTCATCTCTCATATGAAATTCACTCACAATCTAATTTTGAATCATTTTAAACAAGATGCTTCAAACAATGAAAAAATGAAACAGCTCCTCCAACGAATCGTTGGAAGTAATGTTGAAACCGATTTTGTGATCTCAACGAATAATGATACCATGGCGTGACAAGACAAGAATTCCACAAGTCTACCCTTCATGTATCTTTATATCTCGAAGTATAATAACACCAAGGGTCTTGCCACTGGGACATCAACAAATATACATACCTCTTATATCACTTTTTCTACAGCAATATTTAATTGCTGTTCTTCATCTGGGATATAATTAACCGCTTAGGTTTTTTCTTTTTAGTTGCGGAAAATTGCAACCACTGAATTTTTAGTTAATTACTGCAACATTTAAACATGAAATTTCTTCAGAATCTAAATTAACAGTTGAGGTGGCATAAACGACTTTTTACCCTGATCTCGTAATTTAGGGTTCCATAGATGTCTAACTCTAACTTTGATTTGTTTCTATTCACTCTACTTTTTCGTATAAAATTGAATTTAAACCCTCCGAATATTGCAATCTTTAACAGAGCAGTATTCTCTCAATTATCAGGTTTCTTAATCATGTACCAACTCTCGTCTACACTAATTATCCCAAATAGTTTTAACAACTGGCCCAAGTAGCATAGACAACACTACAAGCAATACTATCCTCGGATATTGTGGTTTCTACAAGAATAAAAGAATTCTTGGCACGTCCTTCCCGACCTTAAGGAACTACTATACAGAAGTGGGGCACGACTATTTAATTATAGGACATGCGATGGTGCTCGTATTCAGGGAAATAAAGAAAAATTGACTGCAAAACAAAGTCATTTTAAAGTTACTAGAACATGGCATTGACGCAATTTCTTCGGATTTGAGTACTGAAAAAAAACTGTTTAAACTAAACTGTTTCATAAGCTTTACGTATACTATAAAAAGACCAAAACCATCAAATGTCTGGATTTTATTTCAAAGAAACTAATTTTATATCAAAAGTCAATTCAGAATTTGGTGGAATACCAGGCAAAGCTTGAGATCCATAGCCCATCTTTGGGGGAATAACAACTCTTCGTTCACCACCGACAGCCATACCAGCAACACCCAAATCAAATCCCTTAATACATTCACCTTTACCTAAACCAAATACAAATGGTTTACCAGAAGTATTCTTATCGAAAACTTTACCATTTTTTAACTTTCCAATATATCTAATCCCGACTTTATTACCACTCTTAGCGGCTGGGCCCTTACCAACTTTTCTATCTTCAGTAACAACACCACCTAATAATGTCTTGGTTGGGTATTTCTTAGTTTCTTCAGACTTTTTATCTTCCTTTTTGGATTCTTTTTTATCTTTTTTATCCTTCTTGGATTCCTTTTTATCGACTAAGGTGGACCCAGTTGGACCTTGTTCTAATTCCTTAGAGAATTGAACGGATTTCTTATCTTCCTTCTTCGCTTTTTTGGATTTTTTAGATTCTGCATCTTCTGCACCTCTTTTCTTAGATGGCTTGTCTTCTTTTTCCTCGATTTCTTCAATCTTTGGTTCGTCCTCTGATTCTTCATCGTATTCTTCATCAAAGTCAACGCCATGGATAATTTCGTCTTCATCTGGGGTTAAATCATATTCATCATCATCATACTCGTCATCTTCTGAATCTTCGTCGGCTGGATGATCAACATAATTACCAGTTAAATGAATTGGATAGGATCCAGTAACAACAAAATGAACTTCTTCGTCTGGTGAAATAGTGATATCGAGAGTTTGTTGATATTGAACTTTTGGAGATAAAGTGCAAACAACATATTCCTCAACATCATCATCATCGTCATCATCGTCATCACCACTATTATCATCTTCGTCTTCATCTTCATCTTCTTCCCCCACAGTTTTTTCCTTTGGAGCTTCTTCTTCTGCATCGTCCAATTCATCCTCTTCTTCTTCTTCATCATCATAATCTTCTTCAGCTTCTTCATTAAAATAATCGTCAAGGAAAGCGTTACTCCTCTTTAAGATTCTTAAAGTGGAAGGTTCTAACTTCTCATCAATTGCCTCAGGATCAACAGCAGCTAAAGTCAATCTAATTGTGACTGGGTAATCATCTTCAATTGCAGGAACTGGATTGAATGGCTTTAATGCCAAGTTGTAGGTTGCGATTGGGAGTAAACTGGCCATTGTTGGATAATATAATTAAGGGGAAGAAGAAAGAAAGAGAGAGATGAGCATGAAATTTTTCAATATGAATAATTTTTTTTGTGCTGCTTGGATTCAATGCGATGAGCACCGTGTGAGATTCTTTTACATTCTACGATAATGTAATTTTTTTAATATTGCGACAATTGACTTTATCGCGACAACAGATAAAAGTAAACCGAGATAATGGGAGCGGGAGTAAAAGTCGTACAAAGTAGAGTTAACAAATTTCTTAATTTCGTTGTAAACTGTATTAAATATACAAATGGGTGGATGGTGGAAATGGTCGTGGGAGGAAATACACTTATATAGAGAGAATAACTTCTTTGCAAAAAGATTATAACCGTGATATTAATATTATAAACAACTTTCTTTTCCCAAAAAAAAAAACTATTTATCTCAAATGTAGTTTAAGTATAAGTCGTTAGCTACTTAGAACTTTAATAAGTGTGGCTTGTCGCCGCTCTTCAAGGAGAAAGAAGCAGATAAGTATTGTTTTAATAATGGGGTCTTCTTAATTTCAGCTAATAAAGCAGCATCGACAGTCTTTTGGTCAGCAACTCTTTCAGCCTTGATTTCCTTCTTTGGTTGAGCTTCATTGAATAAATCAGCTTCGGATTTCTTAGCAGCTCTGGTTAATTTTTCTCTAGCAAAGTATTCAACGTTGAATTTAGATACATCAACACCTTCGACATTAACCTTGGTGGAAGTAGCAATGACATAACGAGCATTAACTCTTCTTAATGGAACACCATTAACCTTGAAAGGACCCGAGACTAACAAAGTGTTGTCTTCCAAGTTCTTTAAGTAAACAACTCTCTTACCTCTGAATCTACCAGCTAATAAAATTAAAACGGTACCTGGGACTAAAGAGGCACGCAATTTTTGTGGACGAACAGTCTTTCTGGTTTGCTTGGCGACAGGGGTGTCTTCAGATGGGAACCACTTTGGAGCCTATAAAGAAATGTTAGTATAAATTATCCCATTTTATTTGTTGTTAGTTAGGAATTGTAGCAAACGACTAGCAGAAGAACAGAAGCTACAAAAAGCGTTGAAATGTTGGTGATGATCTGTAGCAGTTGGAATTTTCAGCCTAGATTCGCCTGTAGAAGGTCCATGTGATGGCTTGACTCAACATAAAATCGACAATAGTTTTTTGCTTCTTTCTTGAGGGACTGTAACATTCACTTGAGATCGATGGTTATAATCTCACAATGTTTCAACCTGTTATTAATGGCTCTTTATCGTTCGTCTTCCCTTAATATGTCGATAAGTCCAATTTCCACACCTTGACTGGCACACAAAATATTTCATGGTTCAATCTATATCGCGATATTACTTCCGTTCGTTCTGATGCCCTTTGTCATCTATCCTTTCAAATATATATTATTATAACATACAACTTGACTCATTGTTGATCTAAATATTACGGGTGTTGGGTTTTCTAAATACAAAACTAATAAAACTTTTTTTTATGGAAAAGATTTTTTTTTTCACTAAGAGGAAGAAATTTTTGCCAGTATGGGAAAATCCTACACATACACAGATAGCGCATGGACGAGGTTGCTAAGCTTTGCACTCTTTTTTTCTTCCTTACGAAATCTCAAACATCGGAGAAAAAAAAAGTTAAGAAGTTCGTGTACCCACACAATTTTTCTTGATAATATACAGTTCTATTAACTAGGCACTCACGTGGAAGAAAAAAGCAGTCACGGCGGTTTCAAAAATCTCACGTGATACATTGGATTTTTTGGATGTCTTTACACGACTTAGGGATTCAACTATAAATTGGCTAAATGTGAACTACCATAGTTTAGCAATTCAAAACTCTTCAACGAATATGCTACGTTATATGAACATACCATACCTTCGTTAAATATTGTTTTTACACCGGTAATTAGAGTTTGCAAGAAAGAAAAGTACTTTATATGCAGTTCCTATATACAGGTCGCAAAATCACTTTCTGATTATGGATTCAAATGGCTGCAAAAATAGCCAAGAAGTCAGTTAACTCCATAAAAGACATATATTTTATAAAACATTGACAATAAAAGAATAACAAACTAGGTTATGTTTGTAAAAAGTATTTAATATTAACAATCAATTCTCCTTCACCAACAGATAATGTAAAATCCTCACTCACATTCGTACAATCAGCCAATATAATGGAAGCTTTACCCAATGAAATGTCTTTACCAAAAGTATGATGTTCCTTTACATTAAAAATGATTTCACCAATTGTAGAAGATTTAAAGGAAACCATTTCATCCCAGAAATAGCCTCCCCTACCTTGATCAAACTTCTTATGTTTTGTTTTTATTAAATTTTTCTCTTTTGTTGTTGTCTTTAAGGTAACTTTGACTTCAACTGGATTTTCAGCTTTGAACCCCTTAGCGGATTTAACAGTAATTCTACCTGGATAAGCTTCCGGCCCACTTATACTTGCGGCATATATACTTCCAGCCACGTCACTAGAAGTTCTTAAATGAGTAGGTATAGGTGGTGATACTCTTTGCGGTGGAGGTATATCATCATCACCACGGATGTTTGGCACAACAGCAACGCCCCCGATATCTTCGCCTTGTTCTTTTCTTAATTGTTCTTCCTCTTTTGTTAAATCAGGCACTCTCTTAGGCACAGGACCGGAGCTGGAACTGTTCTGTTGCAATGAAGGTCTAGAACTACCACCATTTGCATTCGAACTACTGGTGCTAACTGATTCATTGTCATCTTTGGTTTTACTGGATTTTCTAGGTTTCTTAAGACCCTTGAGGAAAGTGGTAGCACGCGAGAGACCCTCATGAGCAACATCGACGCCTCCTCCAAGAACATTTTCAGCAACACCAACACCACCAAGTACAACGTCAGTAGCCAATCCTGCACTGCCTTCCACTGCACCACCAACTAAATGAGCAGCTCCACCAATTAATCCAGCTGAATCAGCCACTAATGGAGGTCTAATATATTCAGGAGTAAATGTAACCTTCAATAATACTTGACCTTGCGTATCCAATTTTACAGAAACTGGAGTTGGAGTTAATGGTTTAACATTGGAAATATCCAAACTTGCAATCCCTAATAATTCATCATCATGAGTTAAATCCCAATCATAAACTTCAAGCAATAAAAGCTGATGCGATCTAGACTTCATAGGGAATTCCTTAAATTCATTCCAATCAGGATCCAATGTTTTCCTCTTTTTATTTGTACGATGAATTTCAATACCATCTAATTTAACAACACACAATGGATCTGATTTTCCATTGGAATCAACTGACTTCAAGTCACGGGCACCAAGAATTTCTAATTTTACTTTACCAACATCAAGAACAGTATCAAATGGATTCAATTTAGCCAACGAAGGAATGAACTCTAGTCTAACTTGAATCGTATTTCCATCACCAAGATCAAGTTTAATAGATTTATCATGAGATTTCTTATAGATATCTAAAGTATTAAAAACCTTTTCCAAATAAACATCCTTGGCCCTCGCTATTTCAATGGTTTTAGCAATACGGAAAACCAATAATGAATTTGGCAAATCACGAATAAATGTTTCTGCATCAGATATGGTATGTAATAACCTACCATCTGATTTTGCTGAAACTCCAGAAGGATAAGCCAGGTCATCAAATAAGGTGTGAACAAAAACATCTGGTTTACTGAAACGGCCACCTAATAAATGAACAACCATATTTCCAGCACGATGTTTAATAGCTTCTTCAAATTTAATTTCCGACTTGGGGGCTGATTTAGCTTGATTATCACAAACTTCAATCCATGCAAATTCTTCTGGGTTTTCCTCAAACAACTTCTGTTCCTTCGCTTGTCTTTCCTGTTCACGTTTCTTCTTCTTTTCGAGGTCTTGTAAGTAATCTTCTTTATGGATGAGTTGCGATAAAGAATAGGCTGGTATTGAAGAATAGAAAGAAACTGAATAAAAGATAGTCCCAACATTTTCTTTATTATACAACACAGGTTGTTCAAGAACCTTTTCTGATCCTTCATGATCCAACCAATATCCATTTTCATCTTTGGTCAAGAAATCGTTAATGTCAATGGCAGCAGTACCTAATGATCTATCCTTTCCTTCAGGTTCGGCATCCATAATTTCCAACAAGTAATGTTTATGCTCATTTGCAACTGGTAAGAAGTACACGGTATCCCATACTGGATTCAAAGTTTCTGCCAAAGCAACGGTCTTGGCCCTTAATTGACCATTCAAGAGAACCTTAACATATGGATCAACAAAACCTTCTGCTTCTAAGTTCTTAAGATCTTTAGCACCACGAATATGTAATCTAACCCCACCAATAGAAGCGTTATCAAAATGCTTCACACCAGAGTCTTCATCAATAGCCAATGGTTTCCAATTTGCAGTAATTCTGATTCTTGGGGTTGGGATATCTGAACCGAGTGGTTGACAGTTGAACCATTCTTGGCCACGATTGCTTTCAAACACAACATCTTGTAAATTGACTTGTAAATTTGCAACCACTTTATTATCAACCGAGTCTCTAACCAAAACTTGAATTTCTGTTTCTGATTGTTGAGTAATTAACGATTCAAACGATTCATCCCAAGATGGTTCATTGGTATCTCTCAAATGACGACAACTCTTAACTAGTTCATTATTAATATATATTTCTGCAAACGGGTTCAATAAACCAATAACAGACTTTGAAATATCTAAATTACGTGCTTCATGTAAAGTGAGTTTCATGACACCTACTTCTGCATCAGTGATTGTTTCCTTAGATCCATCTTCATAAATAATTGGAGCCATGGTTGGGAAATATCTGATATCAAAATTCAATTTACCAACAACTTGTCCACTTTGTGTTATTGATTTTTTGACATCTGTATGAATTTCATTTTGCAATAATTCACCTAATGGGAATTCACAAGTACCAATTATTTGATCTTCAGCCTTATCTTCAAGTAAATGATAAACATTGAATTTCAAGAAATTATTTTCCAATTGATTAATCAAAATGTACTTAGTTTCCATAAATACCGGATCATTGACCAATTTTTTGGTCTTTGTCTTTTCGCAAAGTGAAGCGTTGTTCGATATACCAATTTGAACATATGGATTGATGCTTTTTGGTTTTGTTGGATTACCCGTTTTTAATTTTGTTGCATTCCTGACTGTTACTGCAACAACACCAATGGTATTGGATGAATTTGCAGCCAAGATTCCTTCAATATCCAAATCAAAATGATTTGGAGCATAGAACATTGGTCTCAAAGTAGAGTGGATAATACCATTAACAAACTTCGACAAACCGGGAATAAAAGACATAATATCAATACCAAAAGTATCTCCACCAACCGGTTTCAATCCGTAATCAATAGTTGGAGCTTCTAAGAATTGGAATGAAAAGGTTTTAACATGGGGGAAGTTTTCAGAAAGTCTCAATTTAACCTTCATTCTACCAGTCATTGCCATATCCTCAACCAAAATAGGCAATGATTTCGAAATAAGCTTGGTACCAACGGTAACTCCAAGGGCAACTTTTGGGTCAATTTTCTTTTTGATCTCATTCTTGGTCATGTCGTCGGTATCATTGGGTGTGAAAGAAAATGCCCAATCCATTTCAATGATATCTCTACCTCTCTTGGTATACGAGGTAATGGAATCAATAGTTGGTGCTTTTGAGCCTAGTGTGAATTCATCCAACGATAATTTCTCAATCCCAAAACCTGGCGCTTGATCCTTTAATACTTCATTTGCTTGAAACAAAACCATTTCGGATAATGCTGGCATATAAATCTTCCACACTTTAGCCAACATTGCATTCATCCATTCCATAGTTTCAGGGTGATCGGATAATCTATTGATTGATAATTTTCTATTTATATCATCTTTAAGGTTTCTATTAAATCTTCTATATTCTGCACGATAAACCGAGTTGGTAAATAATAACACAAAAATGAAAGATAATATTCCACCACCCCAACGAGCCAATAACCAAGAAAAGAAACAAGTACCAATCATTAAGGAACAATTCCAATACCAATCAACGGCCAAGTGATCTATAATGTAAGATTCAATTTTTTTAGATGATTTTAAAAGAGCCTGTTTATCTTTAGGAGCATCTATTGTCCAAGACCCAACATTGGTCCAAGAAAAGGTAGTATTATCTCTAATTCTAATAAACTCGGGTTTTTTCTCATCTTCCTTAGTTGGTTCAATTCTACCATTGACTTTTTGTTGTTGTATATCAGTATTGCTATTGGGAAGTTCGCTTGGGGAACTCTTGTATGCTCCCAGTTCAAACTGAGACTAGCTCAATGTTAGTAAGAGATCTCAATTTAAAATATTTAATCTCATTCATCCTCTTTCTCGAGTCAATTGCTGAGTTATGTATGCCTGTTGGGTGTTGTCAACCCCCCTCTCTCCTCGGAAACCAAAAAAGGCACGTTTTATTTTTGACAAGAAAAAAATATGACAACACTTTTGACACCGAATGATAAAAAGGGGATTGGATAAAAAATGGAGTAAGCTAGTCATCTAGGACAGTTATACATACCTGCTTTGTTGACATAGTTCAATTGATTTAAGAAGAAAGAGAATTATAAATGATGTTGAGAAACTTTTGAATTTAAATGTAATGCAATGCTGGTTTGCTATTTTTAAAAAAAATTGGGGGGTTTCTCTCTCCTTTATTTTTTTTTTGTTCTTTTGACCACACGAAAATTAAGTGGCTGTGGAAGAAAAATAAAAAACTTGAAATTTTGCCATAATGGCCACGAAATCCGAAAGCAACAGCCGAAGAAAAGCAATAAAAGAATTGTTAAACTTTCAATCAATTTTTAATTTAAAAAGTTTGTTATTTAGTTATTCTTATTATCTAACGCATATATGTTATTCATGGTTCAAAAATATACAAGTAAGTCTTATTAAGAATCTATACATCGCTAGCCAGTTACTTAAGTAAATTCTCTGCTTATTTTTTTACTTGTATAATTGCGTAGTAGACATTTTTTATGCCAAATTTGGTTGCAAATTTATATCAAAATACCCAAAAAAGAAATCCCTTTAAGGATTGGAAGTATTCTACAGTTTCTTCATAACAATATATAGTGAGAGTTTAATCAAATAGACAGAAGATTATTTTAGTAGTATTACTTTGTACAATAGTTGAAATCCTCATGTAGTTAACGCCAACATCTGGGGTTTAAAATACTGACTCTGAAGGTTAGAGATTTTAAAGTTTATCTTTTCCAAATAAATTGGGATGATAACCTCACAAAACGTATCTTCAACTAAATTAGGGTAAGGGAATCGTAGATATAAAGTGCTTTCTAAAAAAGGGAATCTACACCGTTCTGAAGAAAGGCTTTTTTGTCTTTTCTTAAGTACAGATCATCACATCTCATCCCTAATAACTTTAAAAAGATAGTTAGATGATAAATAAACTCAAAACTATGTATCACAAATATCATTCTCAAATAGTCCCTGCGTGGTTAATCTATCCCTGGTAGTGAAAAACACCTAACTTATGTATCTCACTTACAATTAAATATTTTATTTGTATGTCGTTTTTCGTATATTTATGCTACAAAAATGTTAATCTTAATTTTTAAATATAGAACATTAAATCAAGTTATTAAGAAATCGAAGAAACCCCATTTTAAATATTATATGTAATGAAATTCTTAATCTCTTTTAAACAGATTCTAAGACAACATCCTTGAAACCACCAGCTACCTTTTTACCCTTTTCTTCAGTGGAACCTTCACCGTGCAAAGCTAATAAAGCACCCAAGTCGAATTTTGGTTGTTTTAATAATTTAACCTTTCTGATGTGAACATTTTGTAATGGGTAGATGGTTTGAGTAGATTTTTGGATTTCACGGCCAATAACTTCTGGAATTAATTTAGAAGTTAATTGAGCTAAGGTACAGTTGGAAACTTCTCTTTGCATGATTTCAGACATCTTCTTTCTGATTTCTCTTAATTTAGAAGATTGAGCATAAGTAGTCTTCTTGATTTGGTTGGCTTGTCTACTGGTGAAACCAATAGCAAAAACTCTTAAAACGTAATCATCGGCGGTCTTGACGGTAACGTTAGCTTCAACTAAAGATTGCCACTTTCTAACTAAAGATCTTAACTTATCAGAAGTGAAATCTAAACCGTGAAAGTTGGTCAACAAGTTTTTACCTTGAACTTCATCAACTCTCAATTTAATCTTTCTATGAGCGTCGCTTTCGGCACCTTGCAAGTCAGCCAAACAGACTTCGAAAACACGTCCCTTTAATCCATCAGCGGCATTCTTTAAACCGGTGGATCTGTTGATTAAAGTTTGACCAACATTTCTGTTTTCAAAAGTGGTTGGGGCTTTAATGTCAAACCAGTCTTTTCTGGTGAATGGGTCAACGATCTTCTTCTTTAAACCCTTCTTACCCTTGGACAATCTCTTGTTTTTACCAACAGCCATGTTTAATATGTAGTTCAGGTATTAAGTTATCTATCAAAAAAAGGACAGAAGCTAATAAAAACTTTTCCTTTTGAAATTTTTTTTTTCTAAGTGAAAAATTGCTAAACCTTTTGCGAGTGAGTGAGGGAAACAGGGGAGAGAAGAAAGCTTAGAAACGGGCGAGGCAGAGACACTAACAATTTGTTAACAGAAAAAAGATTGCATGCGATGTCACTGTTATGCAGGAATATTTTTCTATGTGCTCTTCTCTAATTACAGCGTAAAGAAAATTGGCCATCGCACTACCGTTTCAAACCGATCACGTGGGAATTATGAAGATAGGGCACCAACCCT
>JAKTZT010000051.1:0-36399 GCA_030578955.1 Hemisphaericaspora insectamans | reverse complement strand
GAGTACCCATTGAATGACCAATTAATACAATTTTCTTATTGGTTGGAATTTGTTGAATAATGAATTCATAGATAATATTAGCAATATTATCAGTTGTAAAATCTTCCCAAGTTAATTGTGATATACTTTTTGATATTTTCAATTGATCTTGAATTGAAATCTCAGAAATCATTTTAAATTTATCATTAAATTCCAATTTTGAATTTCCAAATCCAGGCAAATCCAATGAGATAATTTCTGAACATTGAGATAATAATCCCATAAGTGGCTCAAATTGAGACATTTGTCCTCCCATACCATGTATAAACACCAATATAGGAGATTCTTGTAATTCTTGTGGGATTCCTAATTCTTCTGCACTTTGTTGATTAGATTCATTTCTCATAAAATTAACAATTGGATGCGGTATATGTAAAGTATTTAATGTTATGGAATCAACAGATATGTTCAGTTGTGTTGATAAGTCAATTTCAGTAGTTTTACAATATTTGGCAATTAATGAACAATCACTAGGTTCATTAGTTATAACATATTGTTCAAATTGATTACCCTCTCCTAATAGATTGACTCTTACGAATTCTATAAATTTCTTCAAAGTTGTATTGGTTTTTTCATGTTGCTGTAGTGATAATTTAGCCAATTTATCTAAATAATGATGTCCATTTATAGTTTCAGTTCTAGATGATGATGTTGACCTTGTTGAAGCTGCAGCTGCATTTACTGCTAGTAATTCCTGAGAATCATCGTCAGATGATAAATACATGGATTGTGGTGTTACCATTTTCTTTTATTCTATTCCATATATGTGTATGTGGATATATATATAATGTATAGATGTTTTCTTGGAAACTAAGGGGGGGTTGTACTTTTCGGCTTTGAAGTTTTTTCGAAAATGGGTTTTGATGATGTCACTTCTTAAACAGAGAAAAAAAGGAAAAGAAATGATTAAAGAGGAAAAAAAAAAGTTATTTAACGGACATGCGGCGTAGAATAAAAATCTGTCAATTTAAAAAAAGAAGGGGTTATATACAGGATTATAGATAAGACAACTAGATAACATTGTTTAAGTGAGTTTTCGAGTTTTTTTTCTTCTTACAATGGGTGGGTGAGGGATATATTATAATTATTAGTATACCATCAATTGATAAACTTATACAACATTTCAGTTAGTCTATTCTTATCCTTTATTTATGTTTTAAACTCAAAAAATGAGGGTTAAGATTAAGGTTTTTTAGAGTCTTCCAAATATACAACAAATTTTTAGGTCTTCTCTACACGTTGCTTAATCCTCATGACAAGATGAGCATATATTATTTCCTGGATTCTAATCTAAAAAAAAATACAGTTTGCTGGGTCATATTGTGATATCTAAAGTATATTGTTAATATATTTCTCTGTGTATTGCAGTAACATGAACGTTGACAGTCATTGAGTCCCTGACAAAAATGCATATTGATGTGAAACCGAACTCGAAACTGTGGTAGTAACTCACTCAACCGTCAATTCTATCAAAAAAAAAATTGCAATTGCAACTCATTTTTACAGTGCAATATTTATTCATTATAAATTTACAGTGGGATTGAACTTGAACTACAACTTGATCTGGATTAAGAAGTTGTAGCTATAGGCTCTCTTTGATAAGAAGGTTCTCCTTAAGAGTGCCACAACCTGAAAAAAAAAACTCTTAAAGGGCTATACCAAAGAGTGATATGTTGCAACAATCTAAGGGCACAGATTGCGCTCTAATTAAGAATAATGATGCTCGCTCTTTCCTTAAATACTGTAAGTAAATCAACTTAAGCTGGAGCATAGTTGTCTAATGTGTAACAATGAACTACCTGATTAGTGTTCTAGAAATCAAAAATGCATCGAGAGGAAGAAGAAGTCACAGATTTGGGTAAGTCCTCTCCCTCCCAGTTGTTTGGTGAACACCAAAAAAAAAAAGATTCGTAAACGAAAAATAAAAATTTTAGGCAAGTTGTTAAAAAAAATTCAACCAATGTGGTTTTTATTTAATCAAAACAAATAAGAAAACAAAATACACATACTCAATACTATAGAGAGAGTACATTGGTTTATAAAATGTCAGCAAGGCGATACTCTTTTACATTAGAGGCTGATGATGACTCATTTGAAGAACTAGATAGAGCATTAAATAGTGCTGCTAAAAATTTATTTAACTATTCAGGTAGTACCAATAATCCATCAAGACAAAGTTCATTTACATCACCAAATGCAATACAACTAACCACTATGCATTCACTGGAAGCAGATGAGAATGATTTCAGTGACGATAGTTCACCTTTAATTAATAACTCATCTCATCGTCGTGACCCATCTTCATCTTCATCTTCGCTTAATATTGCGGCAAGGTCGGTATCTTCTAGATTCAAAAGATTCCTTCGAAGAACAATAAGTTTGTTTAATAATGCTAAAAGAGAATTAGATCAAGAACGATTAAGGCTGGCTGGTGCTTCGGATTTTAGAAGAAATAGTAATGTATTATCAACAACTAGATCAAATCAAGATTTTGGTGAACGTTATATATCTGCCAAATCAACCAACTCAAAAGCTAATAATATTTATCCAACTAATGCAATATCAAATGCAAAATATAATCCAATCACATTTATACCGATTATCTTGTATGAACAATTCAAATTTTTCTTTAATTTATATTTTTTAATAGTGGCATTATCTCAAATTATCCCGCAATTAAGAATAGGTTATTTATCCTCATATATTGTTCCCTTGGCATTTGTTTTAACTGTTACTATGATGAAGGAAGCAGGTGATGATATTGCTAGAAGACGTCGTGATAAAGAACAAAATAGTGAATTATATGAAGTATTGAATAGAAGTTCGCCCACTTCATTAACTCATGAGACTAGATTAATCCCGGCCAGAAGTTTACGTGTTGGTGACTTGGTCAGGTTACATAAAGATGTTCGAATACCTGCTGATATGATTTTGTTGCAATCATCTGATCAAACTGGAGAATCATTTATCAAAACTGATCAATTGGATGGTGAAACTGATTGGAAATTAAGAATTGCAAGTAATGTGACACAACAAATGACTAGCGTCAATAATATAATATCATGTATTTCCGTAATTGTTGGTAATCCATCTAAATCTATTCATAGCTTTAATGGGAAATTGGTATATCATCCATCATCTTCGTCATCTTCCTTAGGAGAAAGTGAAAGTTTTCCATTAACTGTTGACCAAACATTATGGGCAAATACAGTCTTAGCTTCAGGAACTGCGATAGGTATGGTTGTTTACACAGGTATCGAAACTAGACAAGCAATGAATACTACCATGACAGGTGTCAAGACTGGTTTATTGGAATTAGAAATTAACAAGCTTTCTAAGATTTTATGTTTTGTTGTCTTTGTATTGTCTGTTGTTTTAGTCTTAGCGGCGGGGTTCCCATTAAAGAAAACTTGGTATATTGATATAATGAGATTTTTAATTTTATTCAGTTCAATTATCCCAGTTTCTTTGAGAGTTAATTTAGATTTGGCTAAATCAGTTTATGCATCACATATTGAAAAGGATGACGAAATTGCCAATACGATTGTCAGAACATCAACTATTCCTGAAGATTTAGGACGTATTGAATATTTATTGAGTGATAAAACGGGGACTTTGACCCAAAATGATATGGAAATGAAGAAATTGCATTTAGGTACTGTTAGTTATACGAGTGAGACGATTGATATTGTTGTTGAATATATTAACAATCTATTGACTTATCTTGATTCAAAACCTCTCGGATCCAATGCATTAATTTCAAAAAAGCGGGATTTGAGAAGTCGAGTATGTGAACTAATATTAACGTTAGCATTATGTCATAATGTCACTCCAACATATGAAGATGAAGAGGAAGGTGTTGGTGGCACTTCCGAAGTTACCTATCAAGCAGCCTCACCTGATGAAATTGCCATAGTAAAGTTTTGCGAAATAGTGGGATTGAAATTATTCAAAAGAGATAGACATTCTATTACATTATTACATGTACATTCTAATCAATTACTCAATTTTGAAATTTTATATAATTTCCCATTTAGTTCTGAAACCAAACGAATGGGTATCATTGTTAAGGACACTGCCCGTGATGAAATAATATTTATGCAAAAAGGTGCTGATACTGTCATGTCAAAGATTGTACATGCTAATGATTGGTTAGATGAAGAAACTGGAAATATGGCACGTGAGGGATTACGTACGTTAGTTATTGGGAAAAAGAAATTAACCACTCATTTATATGAAGACTTTGTCACGAAATACAATCAAGCATCTTTAGCAATGTATGATCGAGATGTTCACATGTTGCGAGTCTTGCATCAACATTTAGAGCAAGATTTGGAATTGTTGGGATTGACGGGTGTTGAAGATAAATTACAAGATAATGTTAAAACTTCAATTGAATTGTTAAGAAATGCAGGGATAAAGATTTGGATGTTGACTGGAGATAAAGTTGAAACTGCAAAATGTGTAGGTATTAGTGCAAGGTTAATTTCTCGTGGACAGTATGTTCATGAAATTACGAAATTGTCACATCCTGATCTAGCAATGAACCAAATTGACTATTTGAAGATTAATAAAAATGCTTGTTTATTAATTGATGGAGAATCTTTGGGAACATACATGAAATATTATCGGAAAGAATTTTTCGAAATTGTGCTTTCGTTGCCTGCAGTTATTGCATGTCGGTGTTCTCCGCAACAAAAGGCAGATGTTGCTGTCATAATTAGAGAAATCACAGGTAAAAGAGTTTGTTGTATTGGTGATGGTGGTAATGATGTATCAATGATTCAATGTGCTGATGTTGGGGTTGGTATTGTTGGAAAAGAGGGTAAGCAAGCTTCTTTAGCTGCTGATTTTAGTATTGATCAATTTTGTTATTTATCCAAGTTATTGTTATGGCATGGTAGAAATTCGTATAAACGATCAGCCAAACTAGGTCAATTTGTCATACATCGTGGGTTATTAGTTTCTGTAGCCCAAGCAGTCTATTCCATTAGCTCAAAATTCGAGCCTATTGCTTTATATAAAGGTTTTTTATTAGTGGGGTATTCCACTATATATACCATGGCTCCAGTTTTTTCTTTAACTTTAGATTGTGATATTGATGAACATTTAACAAAATTATATCCTGAGTTATATGAAGAGTTGACATTGGGTAAATCATTGTCATACAAGACGTTTTTCATGTGGGTCTTTATTTCGTTATTCCAAGGCTCTGCTATTCAATTGCTTTCACAACAATTCCAATCTTTACAAGAAAGTAAATTTAACACGATGGTAACTTTATCATTTGGGTGTTTAATATATAATGAATTAATTATGGTGGCATTATCGATCTATAAATGGAATAAAGTCATGGTTGCAACTATTATAATTACATTTTTGATTTACGTTGGTTCGATTCCATTCTTGCAAGATTATTTTGATTTGCTGTATATTATTACTCTTCATTACTATTGGCAAACTGCCGTGATTTTGCTGGTGAGTTTGATACCAGTCTGGTTGGTACAATATATTAATAGAAGATTGAGACCTCCAAGTTATGCGAAGGTTCAACAAGATTAGAGAATTCTTAGACTATTCTTAAAGGGGTTTTTTATATACATAATACTATATAACTATAAGCATCTCACAAATACAAATAACGGGTATAAAAAAAAAAGGGGGGGGGTGTTATTGTTGCTAACTTCTATCGAGTCTCTTTCACTAACTTGGCGAAGTTATCAAGAACTTCTTCAATAAATTTTGGATCTAAATCTTCCCAAACTTCTTGAATTTTCTCCTCTAATATATAGATTCTTTCCTCTGGGTCATCTACATGTTTTAATGTGTAATACAAGGCGCGCTCAACTTCTCTGTAAATCTTTTCAAACACCTTTTTAAGAGGGTTCAACTGGTTGAATTTATTTGGTCTTGAGATGAGTGGAATATTATTATCAGCAAACCATTTTTGGGCATCTTTTCCTTTGTGGCACTTCGGATTACCATGATAATACTTCCAGTCTTCTTTCCAAACCGGTAACAATTTCTCTTGGATGGCTTGAAGATAATTGGATGTATGAAATCCACAGCTACTCTTCTCATTTGGCAAAACAGTAAAAATATCTGAACGCATTGATTCCCCAAAACAACGGCCAATTCCAACCCAAAACAGGACTCTTACGAGTTTACTTTTATGGTATTCGTCTCGATCAATGTATATGGGTCCATACCCTACAGGAACTACAAACCATTGATTAGGGCTAACCCTGTCTGGATCCATTGTCATGGTGTATTCCCCGGCAAATACAACTTTGTCCCAATTTTGTTTTCTGTTCTTTTTAGCAAATTCAAGAACTGCTATCTCTCTTTCTGCGATACCCTTATCTTGTTTTACCCTCCTTTCAATAGAAAGCTCCAATTCTTGTTGACGAATCTTCTGGTCTATTTCTCTTTGCCTGCGTTTAATAAGATTTTCTCTTTCAATTTCTGCAGCCCTGATTGCTTGCGTTTTCTTCCATTCCTTTTCTTGTTGAATACGGGAGGCTTCTCTGCGTTTGGCTTCTTTGATACGTTCAGCTTCACGGCGCTTTTCTTCTGCCTTGCGGATCTTCTCTTCTTTGATACGTTCTGCAAGAAGACGTTTCTGTTCTTTCTTACGGGCTTCATGGACACGTTTTTGTGCTCTTTCAATGACAGCAGCCAGAGGTCTCTTTGGATCAGGTTTGGTAACCTTAGAAGCAGCCACTTTACCCTTTCTGCCCTTTTTCTTGGCTTGCTCTTTTGCTAACTCATTAGCTTTCCTAATTGTAGTTGAAATAACTGAACAAGAAACACCGTATGCCTTTGAGATATCGACTTGTTTCCACCCCTCTTGATTTAATTTGCAAATCTGCTTTCGTTCTTGGTCAGTGAGCCTTACATTGGTGTTGACTACAGCAAGTGGTTTACGTGCGGTCATGACGTACGATCTCTGGGTAACTCCTGCAATTGAAAAGAAAAGAAAATCATATTAAATTGATATTCGGTGAAAGGAAACAAAAAAGAACAACAATAAACATAAACAAAGAAATATTTGTTTGCGCGTTTCGATTGACGCGTGGAATTTAAAAAAAATTGTTTGTAAAGTTTAATCTTAGTTAAGGCATGAAGCATAATGCTTCTTGGAACTTATGCAATTGCAATCGTATGTCTTACTCATATTTAGGAAGTACGTCTCATAAAACGATCCGCATTGTACAAAAGGATCTTAATCTTCTTTGGTACCTTATGCGTGTGATCCTTTTTAGGAGGCATTTACGATTTGCAAAATACGATCGTATAGATTGTATTTCGTACAGTTCTTGGATGATGTTCTGGAACTCAGCTTCATTTAGGGACGATACTACCGATGGTGATCCTGGGTTTTCATTGGCTGGCAAAACGTTATAGGTCTAATCAAGCAGACTGGGTTGCTCCGAACGGAATAGAAAAAAAAACGGCGGTTCACAATTCAGCCCCTATAGATTTCGGTAAGGAAATACACGTAGTCCAAGAAAAAAAGAAATATTTTTTTCAGTGTTTGCAACCACGCTGCAATATTTCTTTTTTGCACATTGACGTTAGGCAAATTATTTGATAATGCAGCTTTTCTAGACAAAATTTTGAAGCAGCCTGCTCGGTTTTAAGTCTTCAGTACTTTGACATAAAAAGACTAAAGGAAAGCCGTCAATTCGTATTCGAAAGCCTCGAACTCGGTTTCATAAGTATATCCCATTTGAAATTTGTTTCGCACTTTTTTCCTGCTTTAACTTAGGTAAGAAAAAAAATAATACCGCTGTGGTGGCTGCTTGAAAAACTGATGAGTTTACAACAATTAACACTTCTCTGATAAAGTTAATAATTGATTTATTGGTGGCTTTTCTACATTAATGGTTGTCAGCTTGATCAGCTGATGACTAAAGCAACTGATTTAATTGGTCAGATGAAAAATGTAAGGGCCCACCTATAATTCTTCGATAACTGCCAATTTAACTTGCAAAAAACAATGACCTTTTATCGCCTGAGCCCTAAATTTCTGAAAAAAAAAATATTAAGGGATAGATCAATGTTACCAAGCAGGAAAAAGATTCCCAAAAGAAACTCTTTACTTATCACTGAATCTGATGGAGAATGAATGGCTTGGTGGGGTAGTGTGGAAGGGATTTTTATGGTAACTACTTAATTACCAGTCACTTAATAATTAATGAGTAAAAAAATTAAACTTTAATCTTTATAAGCTCGGATTTTTTTTCCGTCGTTTGTGTTTACTTTTTTCGGAAATTAACGGCGGAAATAACAAAAAAAAAATCTTGGGAGAAACTTGTTGCAAAAAATAAAAAAATTCCAACAAAAAAAATGAACTGATTTATTTTTATATGCAGTATCATTGTACCATACAATTTAAATAATGCACCATCTGACTGCTTGACTCACGATATAAATCACAACCTCCCTCCTCGTTTTTTTACTTCAACTTTTAGTTTTTTTAATTCAGACTATCCAAATATTTACAAACACTTATCTATATAATGTACAGCATTCGAATGAAAGGTCCTTCCAGAACATCTGGTCCCTTATTATTATGTTATTTAGCTGTATGCACCACAGTTCCCTTCATATTATCATACAAAGAATCTAGATCGAGCGATTTTTCAAGCACTAAAGGAACTATCAGTCCAAGAAGCCTATTTAATAAGATTTGAATACAAAAACAAAATGAATTTCCTTGCATATAATTGTTAGTATTGTGTCTATACAAAGGGGACCAGGAGATACCATTTATAGACTGAAGTTCATTCTGGCGATGAGTTGGTTATATCCTGGCATAACATATATAAACACGCGGTAAGTGTCTATTTGATGCTTTCCCCGTATTTCACGATTCAAGGGTTTTTTTATATATTGCATCTTATTCAAATATCAGGGTGGTTTGGTTATTATTAATATACGGTTGTTATCTTAGTTAATTTAAATTTGTTTTTCATTTCTTGTGGTTTTTTTTTTGCATCTTCTCTTCAGTTCTTATTTCCTTTTATAAATACTATATGACTAATCTACAATTTTAATTTGAAATGATCGCCTTGGCTAGTCTTGTGGGATTTTTAGTTCGGAGTAGATTTGGTATGGATCAATGATCCGATATCGATATGTGGGAAAGGATCGCTACCATATGTCTGAGGGGTAGAAGGCGGGAATAACAGAAAAGCTGTGTCAATCTTGTTTCCAATTTCTTTTTAGATACCACACCAGAAAAATGGCGAAATATCTTGTGATGACTCCACATCTTACCCTTAAGGAAATAGCCTCGTTTCCCCATGTATTATTATTTTCAGAAGTTGCGTACCTTGTACCCAATGTAATATTGCAATAGAAATAAGGTTGCACTCAAATGTATGGGGCACATCTGGTATTCTATACCGCCAACGTGAAATCTTTCAGTGAAAAGTCCGAAGGTAAAAGAGTTTCTTTATCGTTGATGTATAGATAAATAATTATTTATATCAGTTGGGAAGTTGATTTCCCAATCTGCAAGATTTAAAAAGATTTCTGATCGTACATCCCCACATATTTGTTAAAATGACCATTTGTTTGGAAGAAAAATCGCTCGTTAGTTTTGGTAATTATTTGCACCAAATTGAGCTAATCCGCACTTCTCATATTCGGCTTTTCCGCTTTTAGCACCTCAGATTGAAATCCTGCATCACAAACTTCCACAAGCATTATTCCTTTCCTCTTTTATACCAGAACATGATTTGAATCAAAGAGAGGCCTCATAAGGGTGGAATATACAGCAGCATTGCAAACGAGGGACAAATTACAAAAATTGTGACACTGCAGCCATACCCAATGACTGAAATAGAAATGTTCTTTCATACCCATAGGTATACCGTGTCTGATGAATATTTACTTGGTATATAAGACTAAAAAAATTGCAGCTATTTACAAAAGGGGAGAATCTATACAAATCTGAAGAATCTTACTTGTTATTCCAATGTGCGTCCTTTAAAAGTTCTCTAGGACTAATGTTTCCATTCACAACATCAAACATTAATTGTTTTTGTTCAAGATCCATACTTCCATTCGCATTAATTGCTTCACTAGTTACTTGTGCGAGCTTCTTATCGGTAGCTTTTTCAGTATTCACACCTTCAAATTCACCACGAACCATATGATTAACTCTTTCAGCTAAGTTGGCTTCATCGACTTCTAATGACCAATTTTTTTGTAATATGAATGGATTCAATGCTGTTTCTGGAGCCCTTGCAGCTTGGATTATATGCCTTGGCAATAAATATGGATATTTAGAATCCTCTAGTGTCAATTTAGCAACGGAGGCAACTCTAGAAGAAATAGTGGCATTCGAGGTTGGAATCTTACCATAGAAGAAAGTCTCAGCTTTGATAGTTGCATGATTTGGTTGGGAACGGAGGGGTTTGGATTCAATAGCAGGTGCTATAGTGCGATCGCGAGATCCCCTATCTCCTCCAAAAGAGCTTTGTCTTGGTGGTCTTTCTTGTCGAGATTGTTCTGACCTATTACCTTCATATTTTTTAACTGTTTTTTGAGAGTAACTCCCCTGCTCTTCTCTTCTTCTGAATTCTCGTGGTTGCTTACCTGCCGACGCGAATTCTTGACTATCATGTTCCGAGGACTTCCTGAAAGGAGTTTTTCTTTCACCTCCTTCGAATTGTCTTTCGCCATCTCTTTGGAATGTTGGTCTCCTATCCCCACCAGTGAAAGGTGTTTTTCCACTATCTCTTTTGAATCTTGGTCTATCACTTTGACCACGATCTTCTGGTGAGCCAAATCTGGCACTAAAAGTGCTTGGTTGTTTCATTGGATGACTTGCAATCGAGACAGAGGTTTCATATAGATTCTTCTTTTCTGTTTCTTTCTTAAGTGCCCTTTCCGCTTTTTGTTGAGTGATTTCTTCCATTCTCTTGAAGATTCCACTTAAAAAATCTTTTTGGTTCGAAGAATTAAATCTGAGCCCGAATTGCTTGGGCCCTTTTATAAGAGTTCTTCTACCAGGATTCAACATTGCTATTATTCAAGTTGAGAAAAACTCTTAAGGGGATTGAATGTCTCAAATACTTTATTAACCTATTTTGATTTTGTTCATAAAAATTTTCATTGCATTTTTTTTATTCAAAAACTGGGTAGTGCAGTCGTTGACAAAACTCACCAGTTGCATCCAAACCTCAATAATTAGAGTTCAAGTTGTAAGAGAGACGCCATACGACTAATCAGAGTTTAAGTATGTACTCATTCGTAGGAATATTTCTATACTACTCAAACGCCATAAACGCCACAAACCCTACAAGGGAATAATACCCAACACCACATCCGAGTTTGAACAATCGTTAATTAAATTTGTAGGCGTGGGATTAGATTTCTGTTAACATCCATCTATCATTCAATTGTGTAAACTAACTAAGTTTTCTACATAAAAAAACGTAAAGTTTGGGACTTACATGTCAAATATGCCTGGTAAAATGCCTCGATCAAAAAACCCCCACACACTTCGATGTAAGAGTAAATTTTGGTAGTGCTCCGAGTTCAGTTAGCCTCACTTGGACTGTTCTGATTCAACCAATTGACGTATCCCAAAGGCTCAAGTGAAAAGAAAGGATCCTCCGATGCCATGAATATCTTATAATCCTCTGGTAAGTAGTCTATTGTACTTTGGAATGTGTTTGTTCAATAATCTCACGTGACTGATTTTTTTGCTAGTGTTCGTAGTTGGCCAATTAAAAGTGTTCATCGGGGCCAGAAACCTATGTGTCGTTGAACCGAAAAATGTCGTATAAGTTGAAGTACTCCGAGACCATTGAGAAAACACTCACACATACAAAATCATGAGAAGTGCGCCAATAAAAATCAATTTCTTCAGAGGAAAAAATGTCGCGCTTTCCCTTTGAACGAGTTTTTTTTTCAACTTTTTTCACTTTCAACGCACTTTTCATGGTTGTTGAAATTTTTTTTTCTTCTCAATTATTTCAAAATCTGCTTCCCTTCTTTCTCTTTCCCTTTCCTTCAACCATTTTTATTTATTACCATTCTTTATAAATAAATAAACCATGTTGTCAGCTCGTCCTATTTTACGTACTGCTGCTCGTTCAGCTGCTGTGGCTGCTAGATCTTTAAGAGTTGTATGTATTTCAGTTCATTCATTTTCAAAAAATAGATATGTTATGAATAGCAAATCAATGAGAGTTTTCTAGATCATGAAAATTTAGATCACAATTTAATTAGAGAGACGAAGCCAATTGGCTTATACGAATTCAACGGAGCAATTAAAAGACACCTCGCCATTTAATTGTTGTCTTTGGAGATCCAATCATGCATCCAATTTTTTTTCAATGGAAACCTCGGGGGAGTTTAACATCCCAGCGCAAACTGCAATTACAATATGAATTCTTCAATATACCAACTACATTGATCTAATCATAACTACAAACTGCTATAATCACCGTATATACTAACATAATTTTAGGCTCGTCCAACCTTATTGACTGCTCAGCGTTTTGCTTCTGCTAAGGCTGCTCCAACCGAAGTTTCTTCAATTTTAGAAGAAAGAATCAGAGGTATTTCCGAAGAAGCCAACTTAAACGAAACCGGTAGAGTTTTATCTGTTGGGTATGTATATTGCACCCTTTATTTCCCACTGTGGTCAGAAAAATTTCAGTCCACCATCAAGGAAATTTTTGCGCGCTCACCAAAAAAAAATTGATTTTCATTGGACCGCTAAATAATATTTTTTAGTGGGATTTTTTTCATCCATCGCACTACACTTGATTTGCAACAATGCTATCATACTTTAGTTGACGTTGGGCTTGAACCGTCGAAAGTGTTGTCCTTGGAGTGAAACTCTTGGATTGAAAATTATTTTTTTTATCTAGCAAGTGGGGGTTGATCTGTTGAGAAGTTTTTTTACTAACAATTAAATTATCTAGTGATGGTATCGCCCGTATTTTCGGTTTAAACAACATTCAAGCTGAAGAATTAGTTGAATTCTCATCTGGTGCCAAGGGTATGGCCTTGAACTTGGAAGCTGACCAAGTCGGGGTTGTCTTGTTCGGTTCCGATAGATTAGTCAAGGAAGGTGAAACCGTCAAGAGAACTGGTCAAATTGTTTCCGTTCCTATTGGTCCAGAATTATTAGGTAGAGTTGTCGATGGTTTAGGTAACCCAATCGATGGTAAGGGTCCAATTAATGCTTCTTCCACTTCCAGAGCTCAAGTTAAAGCTCCAGGTATTTTACCAAGAAGATCTGTCTACGAACCAATGCAAACTGGTTTAAAGTCTGTTGATGCTTTAGTCCCAATCGGTAGAGGTCAAAGAGAATTGATTATCGGTGATCGTCAAACTGGTAAGACCGCTGTCGCTTTAGATGCTATCTTGAATCAAAAGAGATGGAACAACGGTACTGATGAATCCAAGAAATTATACTGTGTTTACGTTGCCGTTGGTCAAAAGAGATCCACTGTTGCTCAATTAGTTCAAACCTTAGAACAACATGATGCTCTTAAATATTCTATTATTGTTGCTGCTACTGCTTCTGAAGCTGCTCCATTGCAATATATTGCTCCTTTTACTGCCTGTGCTATCGGTGAATGGTTCAGAGACAACGGTAGACACGCTTTGATTGTCTATGATGATTTATCCAAGCAAGCCGTTGCTTACCGTCAATTATCCTTGTTATTAAGACGTCCTCCAGGTAGAGAAGCTTACCCAGGTGATGTTTTCTACTTACATTCTAGATTATTAGAAAGAGCTGCTAAGATGTCCGATGCTTTAGGTGGTGGTTCTTTAACCGCTTTACCAGTCATTGAAACCCAAGGTGGTGATGTCTCTGCTTATATTCCAACCAATGTTATTTCCATTACCGATGGTCAAATTTTCTTGGAAGCAGAATTATTCTATAAGGGTATCAGACCAGCTATTAACGTTGGTTTATCCGTCTCTCGTGTCGGTTCTGCTGCTCAAGTTAAAGCCATGAAGCAAGTTGCTGGTTCTTTGAAATTGTTCTTGGCTCAATACAGAGAAGTCGCTGCTTTCGCTCAATTCGGTTCTGATTTAGATGCTTCTACTAAGCAAACCTTAGCCAGAGGTGAAAGATTAACCCAATTATTAAAGCAAAAACAATACAACCCATTGGCTGCTGAAGAACAAGTTCCATTGATTTTCGCTGGTGTTAACGGTTTCTTAGATAATGTCGGTCTTGAAAGAATTGGTGAATTTGAAGAAGCTTTCTTAACTCACTTGAAGGCTAACGAAACTGAAATCTTAGAAGCTATTAGAACTAAGGGTGAATTATCCAAGGATCAATTAGCCAGATTGAGAACTGTCACTGAACAATTCGTTTCTACTTTTTAAAACAACCAGCATTTTATAAATATATCTTTTTGATTAAGTGATATAAAATTTTGATTAAGATAATTTGTTATTTAAATATATATTTCTCTTTTTATTTAAATTAAAATAAAAGCAGAGCTTCTAGTTATTAGAGATTATATTGAAGCACAAAGCTGCAAGTCGAATTTTTAGCCGAGACAACAGCTGCTTCTCTACACCTTGGGATCTCACGGAAATTTTTTTTTCGGCCAATGAATTTTCAGGGACACGTAAAATTTTCACCAGTTTTTTAAAACCACCAGACTCATTATAAGATTTATTCAACCACCATGGCTGATCCTGTTGCTGCTAGAAGGGCTAGAAGAAAGGAAAAGAGAAGTACAAACTCAAGTAGAAACTCTTCCAATACTCCATCAGGCACTACAACTCCTGTAGTTGGGGATGAAGATCAGGAGTTTGAAAATGATTTAGATTTTTTATTAACTAATAAACAAAAAGCTGATGTTGAAGAACAGTACATTTCTGGATCTGAATTCTCCGAAGTCTTTATAAGTGCCTCTTGGGGAGACCAAGCTGATGCTAAACCAAATCACAAACAATCCATTAGAAAACCAGAGAAAAAGTTTACTGTTGCTGATGTTACCAGAGATATGGTTGATCTTGATTTTTCAAGCGACAGTGAAGATGAACAGCCAAAGAAAAAGTCAATAAGAAGTAATAAAAAGGAAATTACTCCTCCTCCAACCAACAATTCGAAAAGGCCAAACACAAGAATCAATGCTTTTTCAAAAGGATCAACCGGTTCTTCTCCTTCCTCATTTGAAGAACAAAAAGCAACCACTTCGGACGAGAGAGCCAAATCCAGGGGCAAGAAACAAAATAGTACTGCTTCTGAAAAAGTTAGCCATGACCGCCCTCAAGTTAAATCAGAAGCTCCAAAGAAGAGCTCTAAAAGATCAAAGGACGAAAGGCCCCCGATATCTGCTCCTAAAGAACAAAAGGTCGTTGGTAAACGGTCTGATCAACAATTATCAAAGAAAAAGAGTAGTCCAAATTTCAAGAAGGAAAAGAAAGATCAAAGTGACAAAGATGTTCCAAGAGCTCCATCTATTGTCGACTCCACGCAAACTAATATTGAAAAATCTGCTTCTAAGAAGAGAAGAGAAAGAAGAAACAGAAAAAACGAAGACGATAAACAAGCAGCTGTTGATGAATCCAAGCCAAGGAAGAGCAAATCAAGAAGCAGGTTGAGAATTGATTCTAATGCAAACAAAGATCATGACCAGACCCAAACTGAAGGTGCCATTGCTGTTGACTCTGGAAAATCCACTTCAACAGTCGGAAAGAAAAAAGGGAAAACGGGAGGAAAGGAAAAGAAAACCTCTGAAAGGACCGTAGAATCAACCAATGAGAGCACCGTTCAAACAGAGGTATGTGAAAATTCATCCTATAAATCTGGTAGTTTCATTCGCGAAGGATGGGGTGGAGATGACTCCGGACATTCATTGGGTGGAAATGACCAAAGTAAGTATTCCATGAATTCTTTCCCAGATGAAACTAGCTCATTTAAGAAATATACTAACAATTCTGTAGACATGGAATACCGGGCGGAGCATTCTAGAAGACACCACAGAGGAAGAGGACGGGGACGTGGAGTGGCTGGAAGAGGAGCAGGCGGTAGAGCAGGAAGAGGTGGTAGGAGAGGAAGAGGAGCAATTGAAAGGGAGAGTAGAGGAGGATCCGGTTGGGATTAGTGGACTAACTAAAACTGAAAAGCTTAATCTAGCAATTTATCAGAATATGGTTGAAACTTTTGAAGAAAATGATTTGGGTCCCGCACCTCGTTTTTCTGATATTTTCGGAGAATCCGTCATAAGAAGAAAATCGTCTAGAATGTATATGAACCCAAACCCTATAGTTGAAGAGAAACCAGAGGAAAACCCATTTGCAATCAAACTTCGGCCAGTGAAAAAATTGGCTAATAAAAATCTCTCGGAGATATTACCCGAAATTCAGCCCATAAAAACAATTATTGGTCTTTCTCATACTCAAATTTTGAAAGCAGATTTATCAGATGTAAAGATCAAAACTTTAATGTCTTCATCTTCTGTTTCCAAATATGCAGCGACTTGTACAAAATTTACCACATCACATAGTTCTGATTTATTTGAAGACTTGGAAAAGAAGAAGATCTTCTTGCTATTATGCATAAACGTCGCTTTATACGAATCAAAGGGCTTCAAAAGGACCCTCCAACGTTACCCCGATGTTTTGGAATTGTTTGGAGGTTATGAAGAGATCAATTTGGAAACAACTCGTACTCAATTAACTCCATCTCACAAAAAAGTTCATCGAAACAATTTGGATTATTCAGTATTGTCATATTTGGGTAACATTTTGATCTGGGTTGCACATTTACAAAGACAAGCAAATATTCCTGTTTTTACAGAGAAATATGAGATAGAATTGCCGCAACGATTGATTATGGAACATATTGGTGGATATCATTTATGGGATAGGTTACATAGAAATTCCGAGGGAATGAATTCGAAAAGATGGAAACATGTCATCAAGTTCAGAAACGTTTTCCCATTCGAAGAGGACCAATTCATGATAATATTAAGATTCATGAAACTTGATGATAATATCCCTTAAGCAGCAACTGTATATATATAGAAAAAAAATTAATTGTGTATTCAACTTTATATGAATATTTTAAACAAGATAAAATTCACTAATTAACCTTCGTTAACTCCGAGTAAAATTTAAAAATAAATTTAATCTGGAAATTTCATAGATCGGCGAAGAAAAATTTTCTGAATTATTTCAAATGCATTTTATCCATTCTATTCTCTACTATGACGTTTGAGGTATTGATTATACCCTATTCATGGATTCATTCCGTTAAACCAAACTTTAAATTCAGCGGACTTCGACAACTAATTAACCGCTCATATGATAAACCAAGATATAAGTATGGAATTATTCAAAGCTCCCGGATCAAAACGGTCGACAGTCTTATAAACGATCTTCAAATAAATATAGATGACGAAATATGTATATATCTCCTATTGGGTTGTCAATCAACTTTCGATAAATTGGAAGCTTTTCATGGCTATGTCCGAGATTTCTCAAGCGGATCCACAAATCTTGATGAAAGTTTCCAATGTGATATTCCACCAGAGTTTTATTCGTTTTTCAATATGGATAGACTAGATTCAAGTGTGGATCTCAAGGTTGTAGCAGATGATTTTGATCTAGATGAAACTATTCTTAAGAGGGTTATTGCTAGTGTTGGTATGAGATCCTTTCATGAAACGTCACTATCAAATTCTGCTGATTTCGATATTACATGCTTTACTTCCTTTATGCGAAATACCGCGCCTAGATTCCTTGATTTTGTAATTAACGAATGCCTATTGAAACCTGAAAGATTTAGACTACTTTCAAGAAAGGGTAGCTTGAGTGATTTTGACTCAATCATCCTTCACGCTGATGTGATAGAAGAACACAACTTAGTGAGATATTATGTTGAGAATTGCTCATTTGAAAAGTCCAGCAGGCAAAGTGTTAAGATCACCGTCGATGAGAACAAGAAAGCCAATAGCGGGGTTTTAGAAAAAGATATACTAGCCAGTAGAGATTTCCATATTGGGTTTCTTCATAGAAAGATAAAGGTGAATATTTAAACGAAAAATCGTCTTCTTGTATTACTATATATTTATTTTTAAAGCTCTTCATCAGAATGTACATAAACTTATTTGGTGTAACCATTAGCTGCAAGCCATTTGGAAATAGTTTCAGCATCACGAGAGGCCCACTTACCCTTAGAAGCAATAATATCTAATGATTGAGCTAAACCTTGATCATAACCCTTAGTATTCTTAGTACTAAAGAATTTTTCAACTTGGTCTCTTTGCTCGGGTCTCGTGAAACCAGATGTTGCTAAAGTAACAACTGATCCCAACATAGATAAACCTGGTGGTAATAATTCGTAAACTCTATCCCAGTTGACAGTCAACCAGTCCCATAATTTAACAATACCAATTTTGTGAGATCTTAAACCTTGCATTGGAATGTAGATATCTTGTTGCTTGACGATATCCGTTTGTAATAATAAGCTAGTAACCTTGTCCAATACAGCTTCATTCTCAAATCTGCCAAATGCTCTTAAAGCGGCAATCTTTTCTTCAATGGATTGTGGGTTTCTGTAAATGTTATATAATTGATCAAAGGTTTGCTCATCACCACCTTTAGCTACAACATTGAAAATGGAAGCTCTCAAGTTTGGATGAATGGCCTTTTTATCACCAGCAACAAATGCAGCAAATGCCTTCTTGGAAAATTCAACAGTTCTTGGTTCTTCAGCATTGACAGCAGAAGCAAATAAAGAAGACTTCAATTGTTGTTCAGAGAAAGAATCATCTTCATTAAATTCCCAACCGATTTCATTCAATTTTTCACCAATCAAATCTCTAGTGAAAGCTTTCAAAGCTTCTTTAGTGGATTCATCTTCGAAGATGAATGCAGCTTTAATGGATCCAATTCTGGTTAAAATTTCATCCCAAACAACATAGTTTGTTTCTTTAGACCAAGATTTAACTAAATCCAATAAACTTGAAGTTTCAATGAAACCCGAAGAGGCCAAGGATCCAGCATCAGCAACTAAACCAACACGATCTTCAACAGAAAGTTTACCTTCAACTCCAGCTTGACCTAATTTAGTCCAACGAGAGGATTCATAAGCAGTACGGTAAATACCAGCTTGATCACCATTGACCTTGAAGAAATCATCACCAGCTGGGAGCTTAAAGATCTCAGATCTAGTATTTAAAGTCAATGATTCATCGATTCCTTGACTGGTCTTTAAGCCCAAAAATACTGGATACAAGACAGTATCTTCTTCGGGTTTGACATCTCCAGTGGCTAAGAAACGATTTTGAGTAACCTTAATTTCATCGGTGGCTACTTCTTCAACTTTGACAACAGGGAACCCAATATTCTTGGTCCAAATATCCATAACTTTAACAACATCCTTTCCACTAGCTTCAGATAAAGCTTCCCATAAATCAGAAGTTTGGGTGTTACCCCATTTATGTTTCTTCAAATAGTTGGAAACACCCTTGATGAACACATCTTCACCTAACCATCTAGAAATCATCTTCAACAATGAAGAACCTTTAGAATAAGAAATGGCATCAAAAATTTGGTTAATCTCATCAGCTCTCTTGACTGGAACTTCAATTGGGTGTGATGCTCTTAAAGCATCCAAAGTTAACGCATGTTGTAATGAATCGGAAACATATGATTCCCAAACTTTCCAGTCTGGATATAAGGAATCACAAGCATACCAAGACATCCAAGTGGCAAATCCTTCGTTTAACCATAATCCATCCCAGAAATCCATAGTGACCAAGTTACCAAACCATTGATGGGCCAATTCATGCATAACAACTTCAGTAACTCTTTGCTTAGTGTTGACATTGGTATTCTTTGGATCCAATAATAAATCAACAGTTCTATAAGTGATTAAACCGAAATTTTCCATAGCACCAGCTGAGAAATCGTGAATTGCGACCATATCACATTTTGGTAATGGATAAGGAATATCAAATTTCTTTTCAAAGAATGCTAAAGTCTTGGCAGCAATATCAGCAGAGTATTGACCTAAATGTTCAGAACCTGGAGTGGCATAGACTTTAATTGGAACACGGAAATCATTGTTTTCGACATATTTCAAATCACCAACAATAAAGGCAACAAGATAAGTCGACATTAATGGGGTAGTGTTGAAGGTGACAATTTTCTTGTTATCAGCAATTAATTCGGTATTGTCTTGATCCATATTAGACAAACAAACCAAGTTACGATCAGCAACAAGGGAAATGGTAAACTTAGCTTTAGCAGATGGTTCATCATAAGATGGGAAAGCTCTACGACAATCAGTAGGTTCCATTTGAGTAGTAGCTAAATATTTGGTCTTACCATCTTCTTGATAAGAAGATCTATAGAAACCAGCCATCTTATCATTCAATTCACCAGTGAATTTAAGATATAATTTGGCGGTACTTCCTTCAACTAAATGATCCTTAAACTTAAAAGTAACAGTTTGTTTATCATCATCAAAGGTAATATCCTTAGTCTCAACATCATCGATTTTAGCAGTTTGAATTTCAATATCTAAACAGTTTAAAGTAATGTAATCAGTTCTTTCATTAACTTGAAATTCAATTGTCTCTTCACCTTTAAAAGTAAAATTTTCAAAAATTGGTTCCAAAGTTAAACCATAATGCAATGGTTTAACATTAGTTGGTAAAACCTCTCTATCTTGTGGAACTACTTGAGCAGAAGATCCAATGGTGTTATGATGACGACACATACAGTAAGAACGTTGAAAATTAAAAGCAATTGATGTACAATTGAATTTGAAAAAAGTTGATGTTGGTGGCAATTTAAAACTTTTTAAATTATTATTGGAAACAAAAGTTGTTGGTGGTGGTCGTGCCTTGTGAGAGAGCGGGACGTGCGATTGCGAAATTCTTCCATTAATGGAAGAATGGAAACTTGAAAGCCAACGAATATTAATATTTCGTTTGGTTACTAATAATTGACTAAACTTTCTTTGCATCATCTTTCTATATATATACAAGTTGAGTGTATTCACTAATTATACAAACAATTGAAAGAAAAGACGCCTTTTTTTGTTATCAATTGGTTTTTAAATGAAAACTTTAAAAGTCTGATTCCAAGGGGGTTTGAAAAAGTTTTTTTTTTTTGCTTCGTTTAAATCTTTGAAAAGCGGAGTCAAAATTTCATTGGACCACAAAAACTTTGAAGGGCCGTTTGAGTCCAAGCGCGGATGGAGTGAGACGGGGGAAAAAAATTTATCGTCCTAGCAGATGCAAAGAATCGCATGATAAATTTGTGCCATCGCCGTAGGTGGCTCTCTCCGATAGCGCAACACATATTTGTAAAACTTTTAAACTGGAAACTACAAGTTAAAAAAGATTGCCTTGTTAAAAAAAACTTTCCTATATGAATAAAACTATTTAACGGTAAATACATGAAATAACTATATTAACCAGTTCTTTGAAGAATATGAACTCCACTATCAGTTTCAATTATATCACTTACTTCCCCAACATGTAATGAATAAGCTGTTTCTTCAAATCTAGGTTGCATCTCTCCCCTTCCAAAAAATCCAAGATCACCTCCTTTACTATGAGATGAACAATCACTTTCAGTTTGTGCCAATTCACCAAATTTTACTTCCCCATTTAATATTCTAGCTAAATGTTTCTTTAAAATTGAAATTGCTTCATCTCTACTTAATTTAATTCCATCTGGGGATTTCCAAGATTTTGGTTTTCTTGAAGTTTCATTCTTAATTAATAAATGTGATACTCTTACTTTCCCATCTGGTCCAACTACTGGCTTATTGCCATTAGCTTTAAACTTGGTAATATATTCTTTTAGTACTGGTTCATTAGTTCCAAATGGTGGATCCCAAGATGATTCCTTTGTCGCTTGATTATAATAGTATTCTTTATTATGAGTTCTAGAGACGCGAATAGTCCAATTGGGAGGTAATCCAGTATCAGTTATAGCCATATTGAATTGATTCTTAACTTACTTGTGGATTAATAATGCAAATGCTTCTAAACTTAGAAAACTGTTGAAAAAAAAACATTTGTGTTCCAAAAAAAAATCCACATAATGTGCAATTACCAAAAAAAAAAAGTTCATCTTAATTAAAATTACAATAATCCTAAATACATAAACAAATCTCTATCTATATCTAAATGCCTCTACTCTTCAATGCTTCTCTAACTTGAGCAGTGACCTTATCGACAGGTTGATCACAGTTAAGTTTAACAACTTTACCTTGTTTGTCAAAATAATCAACAACAGGCATTGAAGTTTCAACAAATGTTCTAAATCTCTTGATGATACTTTCCATATTATCATCGGTTCTTCCACTAGTCTTTCCTCTTTCTAATAATCTTTCCAACATGACTGCTTCTGGACATTCAAAAAATAAAGTGAATGAAGACTTAGCGATTTGTTCTTCAAAAGTAATTGCTTGATCCATTTTCCTTGGAAACCCATCAATCAAGAATTTCGTAGACCCCTTTTCATAGTTTTCTCTAACTGCTTGTTCCAATAATGCAACAGTAACTTCTTGAGGAACAATATTACCTTCTTTAATACATTGTGCAATTAATTCGCCATATTTGGATCCTTCTCTAGATTGTTCCGCTCTCAATAAATCACCAGCAGATAAATGAACAAATCCTTGTTCGGCAACTAATTTGTTACATTGAGTACCTTTACCAGAACCGGGACCTCCCAAAACGAAAACCACAGAAACATCACCTTCTTGGAAAGTTGGTCCCTTCTTATGGGTTGGTTCAACAGCTGGTGTCGGTGGACGACTGGTATCTTTGACAATAGCAATACCAGTAGTAACAAGGGCCAAAACACCAGAAATTATAAAGATTTTGGTGAATTTGTTTGACTTTTTGGATTTGTTTGGATCTTCTCCATCTTTTGGAGGAGGTGGTGGTGTGGATGATGATTTTCCTTTGAACTTTGGTGAAGCTTGAGGTGTTGATGATGCAAAACGTTTCAAATATTGATTTACGACTGCTTGCCTTGAGAATCGACTAGAAGCCTGTCTTGACGCAAGTAATATAGAATGCCTAGCTAACATACTGCAAAGATTTTTTAGTGAGCTGTTGTTCTAAACATCAATGTAAATATTCGCAAACAAATTTGGAATTCTTGTTTTTTTTTGTGAATTTGATTCGACTGTTTTTTCTCTCGTATATTGAAAAACTTTTACTTAAGACTATGTAGTGTAATCTTTGAGAGACTCGTCATCAACTCTTAAATATTTCCCATTAAGTTCCTTGGACCAACCACGTAACGCTAAGTTTGCATATACTTTAGCAGGAACTTCTGGGGGTGATAATTGTTTATTCTGATGTAAATCAATAAATCTTTGTAATCCTTCTTTACTCATTTCATCACCAAATCTATTTCTAATATCCTCTTGCATAGCAGTATCAACAACACCGGGGGCAATCGAAATAGCTTGAATATCAGTTTCTTCTGAAGCCAAAGACATAATCAAATGGTTTAAACTAGCCTTGGAACTTCCATAAGCGTACCATCCACTATATGGTTTCACCGCTGCTCCTGATGAGACAGCAATCACATTACCCTTGGTTTTTTGTAAAGCTGGTAAACTAGTTTGAATTAAGTCCACTACAGAAAAGAAATTAATATCAAATAATTTTTTCCATTCACTAATATCGTGCTTTCCAATTGGACCAACTGGTTCTAATACACCAGCATTTGCGATTATTGAATTAAGTTGTCCAAATTTTGACTCTGCTAATCTCACAGCTTTGATAGAAGTTTTGGAATCAGTTATATCGCCCACTATAATGCCTACTCTATCTTCACCGTATTTTTCAACAAGTGAATTTAATGGATCTTGCGATCTTGCTACGGCGATAACTCTGGCACTGGAACTTTTGTTTAATAAAGATTCAACGATTGCTTTTCCAATCCCTACGAAAAGGTCAGTAAATATATTCAATTGTTTTATATGAAGCCCTATAAGATTTTTACATACCTCTAGAGGCTCCTGTAACTATAGTGACATGTGTCATTCTGTGTTTCTTACTTAGCGTGCCACCAAAGGAGAGATCTGAATACAGTGGGGTTGAAAAAAAAAAAGGTGCGAGAAAATGCCGAAACAAGAAAATTCTACAAAGAGCAAGCTTTTGAGCCATTAGAAACGTATTTCAATTTAAAATACTATTTACTTAAAATTTTGCTGATACGGGGTTTAAATGAGCTCCTCCATCAATTGGTAACACGATACCATTGATATAATTAGCTTGTTTAGAACACAAGTAAAGAACAGCCGCTTGAAGGTCTTCCTTTTCACCTAGTCTATGTCTTGGGTTATGTTCAATCATAGTTTGACCAGCAACTTCTAATAAACCTTGAGACATTTTGGATGGGAAAAACCCAGGAGCAAGAGAGTTGACAGTGATATTTCTGTCACCAAATTGAACTGCCAAGTTCTTTCCTAAATGAGTAACACCGGCCTTGGAAGCGGTGTATCCATAGGTACCAACACGGTCATTGGTTTGAAAAGTAATGACGGAGGACATAATAAGGACTCTGGCAGGGTCAGCTAAACTGCCTGCCTTTTCCAACAATGGAGTAAACAACTTGATTGTGTGGAAAACTGCAACTAAATTCAAGTTGACAACTTTGTTGATTGCATCGATTGAATGTTCTTCTAATGGAGCACCCCAAGAAGCACCTGCATTAGCAACCAAGATGTCGACTTTGTCCACTAATTTAGAAACATCTTGGTAGAATTTCTTACATTGAGCTTCGTTGGCAAGATCTGCTGGAATTGAAATAATCTTACAAGTCTTGCCCTTTTCTTTGGCAGTTTTTTCTAAGTTCTTCTTTGATTCTTCACATGCTTTTGCCTTTCTGGAGGTTATAACCACGGTTGTAGCACCATTTAACACAAATGCTTCAGCACAATAATAACCTAACCCACGAGTACCACCAGTGACAACTGCAACCTTTCCATTGACGTTAAAATCTACCATCTTTTCTTGTTGTATCTTTGCTGATGAATAAGTAAGAAAAATTATTTTGAAAAAGTAGTTTGGATCGGACTTATATAATTACTATTTTTGCCCAACTAAAAAAAAATTATGGGGTAAAACCCCTCCTCTGCAAATTTATTTTTTGTTCCTCGGAATAATTTCTTATGATTTATTCCTGTCATTTTGGAGGTGCTGATTACAGAATTTTCACACTATGATGGGTCGAGCTTTTACAAGGAGAGATACTACCCTGTTGGCAAATTTCTACGCCAATGCCTGAGGTTCCAATGCCGACTAGTTTTGTTGGGATACAATTGCCCAACACACAAGTAGTGGCTCCGCAAAAACATGTTACCCGCGCGGAACCGGCATTGAAAAATGCATGGAAAAATCTTAAAATAATCCGTTAGTTTTTTCTGTACAGCAGCAAGAGTGGAGTTAAAGAACTGGCTGCAAATAAGTCCGGGCATTCTCTTGGACTGCAATTGGTATTTATCCATAATTTCTTTCTATTCAATTTAAATTTCGACCAGTATCTTTAAATTCCAACCAGTACAATCTTAAAGTTTATAGTTCGCCGTGCTACTTCTGTTTCCGCAGAATTGCTGCGAATTTGTATTTTCTAATTTAAATTTGAGATCTAACTGTATGAAATAAAAATAAATAACAAAATACTCAAAATAACTAACCAAAAGCCATTAACATCATACTTTCAACTTCAATTGAAAGGATTCATTTTGGTTCTTTTTAAAGATCAAATTCTCTTTATCGAGCACTTCAATACCAGAATGATTAACAACCTGCTTTAAACTTCGACTTGTTTTAATCAAGGGATCAATTTCCCAAATTTTCATCAGAGTTTCCGAAATACAAAAGAAATAACCATCCTTTTCGAAAATAGTCTTCAACTTGCATGGAAATGTCAAATACTTTTCACTGCAGATTTCCAATTTTTCATTAACAAATATAGCGAAAAGTTCATAAACAAACAAATATTCACATGGGTTGCTTGGTAAGCTAAATACCCCTAAGGGCTTAGACATAGAACGTAATGTTTCCCAAAATGCGGGAGCATTATTAACCAGAGGAATCTCTGAAGCAAATGATCCATATCTATCAATCAATAAAAAGTCCGTAGCAGAATAGACTATAAACCAATCATTCAAATATTGAACACCATGACATGCTTTTGGAATAAAGAACTTGGGAAGCTCATATACATTAATTCCGGAAGTTGGAATGTATATTCCACTCGCTGAACATAATTGATACCCACTTGATAAACTGGTTTTGGAGAATTTCTTTTTTCCATAGCCAATGAATGGGACACCATTCAAGATTCCCACTGTGGCAAATTGGGACTTTTTGGATAAATTAATAGATTTGATGGGTGTACAAAGTAATAAGAATCAATCAATACCGGAATTCCATGGATTTCTAATTTAGAATCCGTACAAATCACAACTATATCCTCAAAAGTGAATAGCTCTACTCTTTTTGCTTTGAATGATAATAATTTTATCCACATATCTCCTTCGGTTCCCATAAACAATCCACACCCCAGACCAACAAGCACATATTTAGTATTGGTGTTCTTTTGATAAATAAAACAAGTGCTTTGAACTGTAATGATTGGTGGGACAGAATAGTGATATGAGCTTGAAATTGCTTGATTCCCTCCAAATGCCCACATATGGCGAAGATCAAAGTCCCATACACTTTCAATCGAATATGGATCATGCATTGTAGTGTTGCGACATAATTTAGAGATATCAGGAGGTTGGTGCTGTTTCTTGGTATTTGTAGAATCTATATTTTCTAAGTCGTTAGAAGAATGATGCTCATCGGTGGTTTCTGCCAGGTTTCTTTCCCGGTCCTCAGAATTAGGTCTCAAAGATTCAGTAATATCATCCATACCAACAGAATTTGTAGATTGTCTACCAAACAATATCTCAGCAGCAGACAGCATTATTTCCAGCTCAGACATATCAAGTATAGAGATATGTTCTGTTAATGTGGAAATTTGCGACAAGAGCTTAATCATAGGTTCTGGGCAACTTGGAATCATATGTTCAAGATCAATCAAAACAGTGTAGACGTAGAATGGATATATTTTTATCATCTTAAGTAGCACAATAAACATTCCAAGAACACGTTTACCAGATTCTGGATTCATCGATAACTCATTATAAAACTTAATAAACAAAGTATCACAAAGGGCAAGGTACAGATATACATGCTGAACTTTATTAACCCATTGGTTTAATATTTCACAGAACTCGTCAATATTAACTCCGTTGAAATTATCAAATAAGGAGGCTTCAATTCCAGTTATCCTATTACAGATATATAGAAATCTGTTCTCTACCTCGGCTATGCTCAAATCTCTTTGAATTTCAATGGGAAGTTCATCATAAATAGTAGAGAAATTCAAATTGATAAGTTCCCCATAAATATCAACTGCGGAAGCATAGACTGCTTGCTTTTCAATAAATTTCTCAAGAAGAAGCTTCTGATCTTCCACCCTTCTATGCTGCACAAATGTCCCTGGAATTGTATATGAGTTCTTCGCATTGGAAGGAACGATTATTCCGTTTATCGTCTTCAAACTAAATTGCCTTGTCAATTCTATCAAGAATGTCATGACCGTCTTTAAAAAGTATATGACATGTATCATTAAAGCATTAATAAAACTGGGAGATTCTTCTTTCAAACATTGTTCTTCCATTGATTCCAGTTTGCTTACTACTACTTCTTCTTCTTTCTCTTGTTGTTCATGTCCTCGATTTATTCTCTTTGGATTTTGAGGTCCTGGGTAAAGTGTAGGTGTAACAACCACCCTCGATACTTCAGGGAATGTCCAATGAACTGTTTTTGGGAATACCGGAAAAGCTTCCAGACCACTGCTACTGGTACTTGTTCTTCGTGAGGGATCATCGAGGCTAAACATGCTATCTGATTCGCTCATGGTTGATTCCAGTTTTTTACTATTGTTTCATAAGAAAAAACAATGTCTACTGTGTGAAGTCTTACAAATTGATAAAAGATGGGGAATCGTTAAAGAGGAAAGAAGGCGAGATTCGTATTTACAGTGATAACAATGAAGTTGGGCTGATCAGAGTATCGATAAGTATTTGGGTGCAAAAAATAAACTTTTAGAAAAAAGCCTGAAAATTGTGGAGAAAACTGAAAAAAATATTTAAAGCGCAGTCACAAGAAAGGAGCAATTTACGATTTTTTTACTGCTGATATAATTTAGTTAGACAAACCAGCAAGTCGTTTATTGATCAGGTTTGTATGACCAGCTTTAAAGTTAGATAAAGCAAGCAAATATGTTCAGGCAGAAAACTAACCAAAAAGTCGAACAGGAAAACCATCAAAGAATCTCTTTCTAAATGTCGGATGGGCCGATTCAATTTCAATCAGTAAATATAAAGAAAAGAAAAAGACAGTAAAAGATTTCTTAATTATAGTTAAATAAAGATTCACTAAAAATCGAAGCTATACATGGATCTGATCATAATTTAATTTCAACTGGAAAATTTCATTTCCACTTCTAAAAACCAATTCTTCTTCCTCAAGAACAACAACACCCTTCTTCTCAACCAGTTGAACTTTCGTGAAGGTCTTATCTCCTGTACAATCCACAATTCCTATATAAATATGATCTCTAGATACAAACAAGAAAAACCCATCTCTTTGAATTACACAGTGAATCGTGCTCGGGAATGTGAGTGTCCTTGTACTGCATATCTTCTTCCTATCCTCAACAAATACAGCATATGAATCATAAACAAACAAATATTCATTAGTTTGATTGAGTAGTTTACAAACAGAAATGGGCTTGGCATCTCTGGGCACTGTCTTGATCTTGATCGTGTCAGGTTTGTATGGTACTTGTACTGGATAAGAATTAAGCATCATTCCATAAGAATAGAAGCGATCTTTGGCACATATAGTATACTCATGTTCGTGACACTCGATACCATTGCATGAAGTAGGATTAGAAAATTCTTGAAGCTTTGAAACATTCCAAGATCTTGTCTGTTGTGAATACACTGGATTTATAGCGCAGAATTTGGTGCCATGATTCAAAAACTTTCTCTTTCCGTAAATTACCATAGGTTTTCCATTGAAAGTACCAGTTGAAAAGAAACTAATCTTTTTGGAGACATGATATATGTTGATATTGAATATACCATTATATTGATCGACTAATTCTTGAACACAGTATAAAGACAAGTTCTTATCCGTTTGTAATACCACGACATCACCTAAAAGTTTCATCTTCACTTTTTCAGCAGCAAACACGAGTATTCTGGTCCAATCATCATTCTCTCCAGAAATATATACCCCAGTCCAATTTGCAACAAGGACATAACGTTTGTTTGTTCCCTGAAATTCAGCTGAAACAATACATATTGAAGAAATTCCTTTGTAAGTAGGATTATATTGTCTGGTGTCTACAAGTCGGTCATTGGTTCCAAGATCAAATTTCCAATGTCTCAACTGCAGACAATCCCAGACCTGATGAAGTGTATAAGGTTCACCTACTAAAGTGTGTTGTGTTGTAGACGTTCCTTGAGAAGGTTTTCTAGCATTTTGAGCAGGCACAAAACGTGCTGAATAGGATGCATCGTTAAAGAAAAGGAAATCATCACCATACTTGCTAGGGGCCCGTGATCTTCTGGAACAAATGCTGCTATTCCTCCTACTATTGGGTGGACGAGATGAAGACGAAGAATGTCTACGACTTCTGGTGGATTTGAAACTATCACTCAGCTTGAAATATTCTTCTTCACCTGGTGGTTTCCATGAATATGGGTTTGCGTGGCCTAATAATCTATCTTGAGAAAAGGACGAAATTGAATGATGACGACCTCTGCTCATATTCATTGATCTTTTTGGTTCTGGAACTGTGAAATCAGAAACGTTAGTCTCGTAAGACATTAAGCTAGGAATCAGAACATTGGAGTTCAGTGAATAAAATGAGGTACTTGTTCTTAGCCGTTGCTTGGAATTGTCTCTAGTTATTACACTGGGGTCTTCCTGCCAATCAAAAGTAACTATACAGGGATCTCCACTAACAAAGTAATCTACCTTAGAACATGTTTGAACCAATGTCCCTACTTCCGAAATTGCCGAATGTAATTCATTTGGAACATAATGTTTATCTACTGAATCTCGAATCTGGATTAATAAAGTGTGGACTTGGGAAGGATAAATAATGAGCATTTCCAAGAAAGTTTTAAGCGAATGATAGCTTTCTGGCTGTTTCTTTTTGAGGCCACTTTTTGGAATATCATACAACTTTGAAAATTCGGGCATATTCTCGACAAGAACATCATAACAAGATGATATTCCTTGTGCCCACTTCAAAAACCTAGTCGATATTTCATTTACGTCAACAAATTCACAGTCTTCAAACAAGGTGGATTCAACAAAATGGAAACATTCACAAAGATTCCAAAACGTATCTTCTAATTCTTTTCTCCTCACCTTTTGAAGTTCCTGATAGGGAAAATTTTCCAATACAGCTCCAAACATTTTCCAAATACTTTCTGACCCTAACTTAATTTTCAATGCAAATTGTGCTTGAGATTTCATCAAATCGTGGATTAGATATGTGGTCATATTGTTACTGGGAAAGTTACCAGGCAAATTGTTGTCATGGGGAATTGAATGATATAAAAGAGCATCTAATTTCTCTCTATATAGTATTTGGGATAAAACCAAGAATGAATAAGTAACAATAAATTCAAAAATGTTATAGATGATATAAACTACACCCAATGAAGGTTGAGCTTTGCTTTTGCTCAAGCGTTCTTTATAACGTGGACGAGGAGTTCCTGATTTTCCAACAGAATTAAATGAAGAGCATGACACACTCCTGCTACTTCTTGGATTGTTTCTAATTGGTTGTTGTATTGTTCTTGTAAAGCTTGGTGCCACAAGCGGTCCAGGTCTATATGGGGATCTCTGGGGAATATCACTACTAATGGAAGGGAATTCTTCTTCCAGATTATTTATTGGGCAAATTGTCGTATCGTGAGCATTTGATTCTGGTATTCTGGGCTCTAAAGAATACGGTGTATTGTTCATGCCTTCTGGTGGGTAGGGCGTGGGTACTCTATGAAATGGAGGATGTTCCTCTTCAGGCTTGTCGCATTCGCTAAATAATACTCCATCAGACAACGTTCTTTTAGAACACCCCGGGGCATTAACTTGGTACGGAAAACTCAAACCCTTTGTCATACTTGTGGCACTTGTTTAAGGATTTTTGGAAATTAAAAAGTTTTCCAAATCGATTTGATTTGGGTTCTTTATATTAAATCATGGCTTCTATTTTTGGAAAAAAAGGGGACACAGCACTAATTTGATTGAGGGTGACAGGGCACATACGAGGAGGGCTGTGATCTATGACCTGATACATATATTAAATTTATTATTATTTTTATTGAACTTTTAGATATCAAGCAAGGAAGGAGGAGGAGGAGGAGGAGGAGGAGAAAACATTGTGGGGATTTTTTTTTTTGGCAATTACTTACGATTCATTTTATTTTTTATGTAAAATTATTTTTCTAATTTAAAACCTCAGCCAAATTTGCATCCAAAAAAAAATAATAAGTTAATTTATGCATGGGCTGCATATGCGGCTTATCGCATTACGGTTGAGATCAATGATCAATGACTATTTCCCCCCAACTTTTTAGGCTTCCAAGGACAGTTCTACCTTAGGGTTATAATATGTATATTTATTGAGATTGGTTCCCGCTCTCTTATTTATATCCTATACTCCCCTATTGACACTTCAAAGATAAAGCTCAGAACAAAAGTATAGTACACATCTTTCATTAATATCTTAAATAAAATAAATACAATTTATACACATTCTATCATAAAAAAATACAAAAAAAACACATTAAAAATTGGCTTTGGATGCCAATTGGAAAACCAACTGTAATCCAGGTACTTGGGGATTGGCCATTGAGAAAGCAATGTCTTCATCACATATTGATCTAATATCTTTACCAGTAATTACCTGCATTAATTTATTTGTACCCTTGACAAAATCACTTATTGACCAAATTTCAATCACTTCTTCGCATATGATAAACAAATAGTTATTGATAAACTGGATAACCTTGGCTTTAAACTTAAATAAAAGAATCGAAAATCTAGATAATTTACCATGCTTGTTGATAAAGATTGCGAATTCATTATATGCTAACAAAAACTCACTGTTATTGTTCAATTTAAACATACCCAATGGTTTCACACTAGATGAAGAGACAAGTCTTCGAATTATTTCAACACCTTCACTGGCAGAAGAACCGCTTTTTCTGGAGTATTGATCGTACTTTTTCTTATTATCAACTTCAGTGAATGGTAAATCAGGTACGGTACGAGGTTTCAATTTATCTAAATCTAAAATCTCAAACCCTTTATTCGTATGAACTGCAAATGAAGAATTAAATATTGATACTCCATAACACTCGGCTTGAATATAAAATTTCCTTTCCTCTTTAAATCGACTGAAAACTCCATTACCATCACTCTCGGGAGCAAGAACTTTAAAATGTGTGGTTCCGTTATTCTTCCGTTTGGCATAAAATAACATTGTCATATTCTTATGGCGACCAACTTCAAAAAATAATACTTGCTCCTTGGAAATTGGAATACTGGTAAGTTCTGTCTTTTGTTCAGCATAAACACCAAGGAATTGATGCAACAAATAATATCTCAAACTCTTATCAGCTAAAACAATTACGATTCCAGTTATGGTATCCACGTGAATTTTAGTAAAATCATTTCCATTAAGTATCTTTTTCCATCTTCCTTGAGCTTCAGAACAATATAATCCAGTCATTAAACCAACAATATTGTACCTATTTCCCTTATATTCAAATCCATACATGCATTGAACTTTGCTATAAACAACATGATTTCTGGCATTGGAAAAATTGTACAAATCTGATTTATATCCCAATTGTTGCAACTTCTGCAAAGAATCCCTGCAAACGTCATATATTGGATCTCCCGGTGGGCATATGGGCAATTTAACCACTTTGGTAGCAATATCATACGCAAAACAAGTATTTGAAACCAACTTAACTTCATACGGTTCCGAACTTTTCAATCTTTTAGACAATGCTGTTTTTGTTTCGGAAATGTATTTTATCCAATCGCTTCTTTCTCGCTCTGTCCTACAGGAAAATGTAAAGGCATGCTTAACTCTTCCCGCATATCTGACCTTAAGAGCGAACGCACCAGCATCATCATCATCCACATCCACTAAAGTACCTGGGGTTGTCGAAGATAATGCTGAAAAAGACTGTTTGGTTGTTGGTTTGGGAAGTGAAATGACTGTTGCAGTACTTGCACCAGTAGCTCCGGTATTCTTCTCTTCAACAATCAAAAATTCAATTGGGATTGGGTCTTCAATAATCTTATAACAATAACCTTTGAGTTTCGGATTTTTACTTCGTTCGGTAATAATCATGAAATTATCAAGCAAAATAATATGGTTAATCCATGAAGTGATCTTCATTTCTCCTCTTCTCGTTAAATCACCTCGACACACAAATCTTCGATTTTCGGAATTTAAATTCAAATTCGTCTGTTGTAAACTAGCTTTCCACACTAACAGATTCATAATTCTCCCTAATATATGCAGATTATCAGCCAAATCCTTCTGTACGTCAATTTTAAGTCCCAATGTCTTAATTGCCTCATGCGCACGCCCTATTGCTTTGTATTCTTCATCCTGTTCATCAAACTTTTTTCTTACATCAAGCAATTGCAATGGAACTTGTTGATATCGGGAATTAAGTGTACTTTTAAGTAAAAGATCGACATTTACTTGTAATTGTTTCACTCGCGTCATGTTCCCGATATGTGAGTCAATAAAATTTTTAAATTGAGTATTTGCGAACAATTCTTCGATAAGTGGCATGCAACTCATATATCTCAATAAATATTGTCTAATTTCTATGGCCCAATCATGGAAAATGTCGGCAATATCCACAATATTCTTAATGAATTTTCCTTCGGCAATTAATATTTTCAATAAAGGTTCAAAGACATGCTCTTGATGAATTTCAATCACTTTTTTTCCAGCGTTAAGCAAACCATCTTGTAAGAGATTAATACTATTAGCGTCCATCGTAAAGTCTTTCACAGCTTTAATAAATTCCGGGGCTACCACTTCAACCAAACATCGTGCTCTTTGAAGGAATTTTTGTTCATATCTCAATAAATCAAAAATATAACATTGATGTTTTTTCAATCCTTGTTCAATACGGCTTAAGTCCTCCGCAGTCAAATGCCAATGAGTTGCCCAATCTCGTTCCAATACAATTTCCTTAATATTCGTATTTTTCATCTTGGCTTCATAATTCAATATTCGATTGACATTACATGATGAGGAATAGCAGGTCAACGGTAGATCACCTGATTTATGATGATTGAAATTTGAATAACATCGACTTAGACTGGGTAAAACACCATTAACATATACACCTTCTTTAATCGTAATACCTGCTTTATCACCCAAGGACTTTTCATTGTCAGCTACAATCACAGCACCGGCTTCAATAAAAGTATTTATAATCGCAGTAGCATTACTTGTAATTATATCCAAAGTGGTATCACTTCTGTAACATGCCAATAACCTGACTAATGCCTTTTTTAATTCTCGCTTAGATATGAACAGGCCGTGTGACCAAGTCTCTAATTTCACACACCACTGAAAAATTTCGGAAATTGACCATACTTGTGGGCATTCTAGGAAATGTTGAGTCAATAAGGATGAAGCATTAAATGGTAATTGGGGTAAGTCTAGCGGCAATGGTGGTAATTGTTCATGTTTGCGATTTATGGAAACCATGGGCGTGGGTATGGTTGAAACAAGCAGGGGTTTAGAAGCTGGTAATTCTGGCAATATTGAATAATCAAAATCTTCGTCTGAGATAGGGGTATCAAGAACATCAAATACTTCATCTTCATCCATAAATGGATTATCTGTAACAGCATAATAAGAATCTCTGGAACCTCTGGAATTAATACTACTGTTCCACACTGAACTTGGTGCCTCTGATAAATTGAATTCACTGTAACCTTCATCAAAATTATCTACCGCTAAAGAATAGTGTTGCAACGATGGTGACCTTTCAAACTGACCTCTTCTGGGAGAAGGGGATCTGCTATATGTGCTCTCATGTGGCGGTGGTGAATGTGAATAAATATTAGTTCTTGGGGGTGAACCATAGATATCTACTCTAGGCTGTGATACATATGTATCTGAGGTGGTTAATGTCAATCTCAAACTTCCAGTTCCATTTCGATTTATTGTGACTCCCGAAGACAGTGAATTAGGCGATGTAGGTAGCACAGGTAGCAGCTGTCTTGATGTTAAAGCAGGAATGTCATTTATTTTTGGTGAGACGTCGTTTAGTGATTCGTAGATTATTTTATTTGTCCTGTCGTTATCAGGTGTTTGGACTCCAGGGGTGAAATCTTCATTCCCTAGTAATGCATCGATGTCTTCTTTCACTGGATAAGGGGGCATTGCATTAGGAGATGACTTTGATCTAGATAATTCCTGAAATCCTCTTTGTTTTGATTTATCCCTGTCTATGGTTATTGGTGTTCGGTCTCTTGGAGGCTCTAGTGTTGTAATGAATGGATCCTCATATTCCCAAATTTCACGGGGACCCATAGGTTTTGGTGAGTCAGAACCATTGTAAATATCATCTATTAACTTCTCCTCTTGAAATGGTCTTGGGGCACGGGATTTGATTTCATAAGATGCAAAATCTTGCGATTTTGTTTTCGGATGCGGGGGAGTTTGTATACTGTATTGGTTTCTGTCAAGTGAAGATAAGTCTTGGTACACCATTGTTGAAGAAATTGGATCCTCTTCCACTGGTGGGGGTTTTCTTCTCGCGGTTCGTTTTGTTAGTTGTTGTGGAGATGACATCAGAATTCAAAAGGCTAATTTATCAAAGTTTATAATTGAAAATGTAAAAATTCTGATTGGATTGATTTCAATTGGGAATCGAGATGAAACTAAAGCAAAAAGTTCAAATGTACTATGGTCTATGTTGATTATTGAAACCTTTTTGTATGAAATTTTTAATCAATTTATGAACCTATATATGTGTTGTTTGGCTTCTTTTTTTGTTTATTGTTTCATTTGCTCCCAAACTTAAGGCAATTTTTACTTTTAATTACTTGTTCTTTTTCTCTTTTTTTTTTTTTTTGTTTGTTTTGACTAAAATCTTTAAAAAAAAATTTTTACTTCGATAACCAAATTAGGTAAAAATGTGTCACGTGAAAGGATATATATTTCCGAACG
>JAKTZT010000050.1:0-36411 GCA_030578955.1 Hemisphaericaspora insectamans | reverse complement strand
AGAGGTAGAAAAACTTTAACTTAGAATTATTGGTGAACTTATAAATAAGGGAAAATCTGACCACTATACAACTACTACTTAAAACTTTGGAGTAAGAAACCATAAAGCTACAATAAGTACAATGGTTGCTCCACCATATACCCTTGTTTGTGAATTGGAAATCTCTACTTTGTTCGAAAGCTTTTCGTCACTATCAAAGCTAAATTCAACTTTTCCTCTTTTGAGTTTATAAGAATTGCCGTTAGATATATTGATCTTGTCGGAGTGAGATGGAGATAATAATACATCATTCTGTACATCATCAACGATCACTTTTTGAACATTTCCAAAGAAATCTGTCAATAAGACCTCACTTATATTTCTTTTAAATAAATCTGTTCTTATACCCGGGTTTGAATGAACGTTTTCGAAAGTGTATTCCGCAAATAACTTATCCATGGTTTCTTTGGAATCTTTGGATATCTTCTCAAGGTATTCCAATGTATAATAAGTAAACCTATCAATGACAGCAACACCAATATCCATATCTGAATGATGAGAATACGAAGATTCATCTAATGCTGATGATCCCACTGCTAGGATATTAGGTGAATAAATCTTTTCATACATTGTATTGGCTTGACATGTATCAATCATAAAAAATATCTCATTGTATCTCTTCTTTTCCTGCATTTGTGCAAATGCATCAGCTAAATCATAAGCCCCAATCTCTTCGGCATCTTGGAATTTTAAGAATTCTTTACCACCATGACCAGTCATATAAATAAAAATGTTGGAATTCTCATCCGTCAATAATCTCTTTGATCTAGGCTGGTCAGCATCCCATCTATCAGTTAACAACCGAATGAAATTTTCAACAGTTACTTCGTATCCTCGATAGTCTACTTGAATGGAATCTCCATATAAATCAATGGCTTGATCTTTATTGTTGAAAACAGTTCCTGGAAACGCATTTCTTGCATTACATGCAACATCGTCTGATAACATTAATATAATCTGTGAATCTGGTATGCCTAATCTCTTAACAGTACGATACAAACTTAAAACATTGGCCATGTGACGATAATTAAACCAAAATCTTGATGTCGAAACTAGCACTGCCCAATTATTTGTATGTTGTGATGATGCGTTGTCATTATTATTGGTGGGATCTTGTACTGATACAACAAAATTGAATATTAGTAGAAGAGTAACCAAAATTCTAAATAGCGATTTCATGGATTTCTACGGTGATAAATTGATATGTGTTAATACAATATTTAGAGTAGAAGAGTATTCTGAAACTACATCTCTATGTGGTTGATTAGTAATTTGATCGGCATTTTTTTGTGTCTTGCACGACCATATTTAATGCATGGTCTCTTATATCAAGTCAATCAATTATTTATCTTCTTGGTCAATAAGATCATAACCTGAATCCTCTATTCGGTGAATATATGGAATAACTGGTTCAATTTTATGCTTGTTCGGATTAATATTTTCAAATATTTTAATTAACTTGCTTTTTGCGTAGATTGCATTAGTGCTGTAACGTAATGCAAATATCAATTCTGAGCATTCAGAACGATGTAGTTGATGTAATTCTCTGTCAAATGACGCTATGAAACTGCTACAATCAGTAAGATTATTGCTTCTCATATACTCATCTACACGGGATGTTGCTTTCCATTTAATGAACAGTATCTGCTTGTCACTTGGTTTGCAGTTGGTATTCTTGCGAGCATACTTTCTCTGCGTTGCAGCAGTAGCAATATCCGAGCACTCGCTCTTAAACTTGACGTATACTTTATACAAGTTAACTCTTTCAATGAAATCTTTGTCGGTGATTAAACGTTTAACTTTCCAATTGAATTTTTTGATTTGCTCATGGGGCCTGAATCTATTAACAGTTAATTTAAATCTTGGTTCATGTTGGGTACATAAACGTTCTATTAAAGCAAAGTTGTCAACCCCTGAAATACCCCAGACATTTGGACGAAGTTTTATCCACGGGTGTGGAACCGTTCGGAAGAATGCATCCACGCCGCTCTCTTTTCTAAACCATTCTTCGTTTCGGAAATTGTACTCCTCAAATCCCTGTCTGGTTGTTACATTGATCTTGTTGAGATATTGTGGGCTCCGAACAAACTCTGATGCACCTTTAACAGCTCTCTGTATGATAGCATATTCTTCGTCGCTCCTTCCCTCTTCCTTACGGTTCAATTCTGTCCTATCCTGTTTGGACTTGTCCTTGGACTCTCCATCGAGGGTGGGAATAGCTTCTAGGCCACCCCGTGTTAAGCCACTCATATCAATAATTTGACAATGTGACTTTCCTTCATACTTTCGCAAGCCTCTGCCCACCATTTGTATAGTCAAATTTTGAGATGATGTTTTTGATGCTAATAGTATCGAATCAACATTCGGAAAGTCTGTACCTTCTGTGAAGACCCTCACATTGCAGAGAATTTGTATTCGACCTTGTTTGAAATCTTCCACTATTGCATCTCTTTCTATTTTGGATGTGTGCCCAGTGACGTATTGTGCATTTAAACCGATCTCTTGAAACAATGCACATAATGATCTGCACTGGTCCACTGAACTACAGAACACTAAAGTGCTTCTAAACTGAGCCTCCTCTCGTAATCTTAGATAAGCCATAACAACGCGTTTATTGATGTGAATTAAGCGTTCTGTGTCATTTTCTAAGGGATTCGGATGTCCTAATTCCATAGGTGGCATTTCCGGGAACTCCAATTCTGAAATCTTAAAGTTGGATAATTCATTTTCTTCGACCATATCTTGCAAAGATCTCTCGTAGACAATCTTATCGAATACTGCACTTAGAGCAGTATTGTCACTTCGTCCAAGCGTGGCCGTAAAGCCAATAACATATACTTTCAGATTTGTGGAGTCGGCTTCAAAATGTTTCAAAATTGTTTTCCAAGAGGGGGCGACGGCATGATGACATTCATCCACAATAATAGTTTTGAATTCGTTTGGCTTGAATCTAGATAATCGTGTTTCCCTCACTAAAGAAACGTACTGACGCAACAATAACGTCAGCGTCTTCACTGGCATACCTTCTACCCATTTCAATCTCTACCTTCAACTCTGGATTAACCTTTCTAATAGTTTTGTAACTCTGGTGTATTAATTCATGTGTATGTGCTAATACCAAAGTTTTATTGCCTAATTGCTCCGTTGATGGTTTCAACATATGAATTAAATGTGAAAACACCACTGTCTTGCCACCACCCGTCGCCATCACTATTGCCTGTCGTTTGATTCCCTCGTCTATTGCTTTTAGAACTGACTGTATAGCTTCCTCTTGGTAATTTCTTAGTCTTATAATGCCTGCATTGTTTCTCTTTGCAATTTCAACTTCCGAGTTTTTGTTTTCTTCGCCTAACTTTAGTCGGTCAGCAACGGTTGGTGAACTCGATATTCCAGGTTGTTTGGTATTATTAGGATACAGGAGATTTGATTTGGAGGCTTGTAGGACTTCCTTCACAGAAGGCACAGTTAAATTTTCAGTGTTTTGGAGTTGAGAACTATTCCCACTAGTTTGTGTTAAGCGTACTCCACTTCGACAAAAATATCTACTCTGTGATATGAATATTCTAGCCACTCTCCTTGATAAGAGTAGGCTCATTCTTGTGGCGTTATTGTTGTTGTCGACGACAACTTGTTTTGTTCATGATTCTGGCTAGAGTTAAACAGATTTATACAAGGTGTTTTTTTCCCTTGTATTCGACCATCTTGACTACAAATTCCGAAAAACGGATACTTGACTGTTGATATTTGAAACACTTTACCAAAAGCTTCGTTTGTTGGAAATCGGCCATCGTAGCTCTTTACTGGCATCTGGAGCTATTGGTTTTCAATTAAAAGATGGAAAATGGCTATCTAACTACAGAAAATATCTACTCGAGTACGTTTATAAACATTATGATAATATAACTCACCCTTTGAATCAACTGATTCAACATTTGATTCGGTATCATTGAAGTCTGGGGCTTTAATATTAATAACAGCGTAACTTCCGTCTTCGTGATTAGGATACTTACTTGGCTTAATAAATGCCCCAGGATTTATCACAATGACTCCTTTGATCACTTTAGCGAAATATTTCAAGTCTGAAGGTAAAATTAACACATCGGGTAATGAATCTCCAAGTTCTGACAACCCTAAATAAGGAACTTCTAAACAAGACCCACCAATTGAGGTTTTCGCTAAATTGTCTCCCATGGCACCATTTGTCAATTCGAGTTCCTCTTTGCTTGCAGGTCGAGTCTTTATAGACCCGGGAAAACAAGGATAGTAACGTCTTTGATCAAAAACATGATTGATGATTCTATCAAATCGATTCCTGAAAACCGATTTGGAGTCATCTTCTTTCGAAACATCTCTTAAATCTTTAAAAATGTCAAGATTTGAATTTCCAATAAGTACTTCATTTACTGAAAAACTGGAAGGGTTGGGGAAAACTTTAATGTTTTTAGGTAACCCAAATTTCTTTCTATCAAAACCTTCTTGTGGATAAGAACAATGTTTAACACAGCTATCTCTCAATGAAGGATATAAAATTACTTGAATTCTGCTATCTATTTTCTTCAATATTGGAGTGATGATAGTTTTAAATACTTCATCCAAGTTTCTTGGTTGGGGCTTGCCGCTTGCAAAAGCATATTCGCCTTCTTGTACTGCCTTGTTCGTGAGATCAAGGAAAGGACCATTTAAAATCACCACATTGGGCATTATTTTAGTGTTAATCAAATCAACTAAATTGCTTAATCTATCGTAGTTCAAGGTCTGTTGATTGGAAAATGGTCCGGATGCAATCAATAACTTCATTCCATTTTCACCTTGCAATTCTTGAACTTGTTTGATTTCTTCAATACTGGACGCTGGTGATCCTAATTGAGGTAACTCCAAAACTTCATGGGCGATAAATGTCTTACCTGAAGGATTTCTTCCTCTTAAGATCACAATCTGACCAGGGAAAAAAGAATAAGCAGCAATATTTGATATATCTAATGGAACTCTTTGTCCAATACCAGAAATTCTTGATGTTTCAAGATATAAAGATGTACTATTCAAAGATAAGTTTTCTTTGTCGTACGATGGGGAATCAGGAACAATTCTTCCGCAACATAATATTTCAAATTGAGAACTCATACAAGGATTACCAAATTGAACGTTCGATTGTTTGTTGTTTTGCTGATACATCAGAGTAAAATTATCAATTTGATCATCTAACACATCGGCACTTTCTAATAGTTTGATTTGCATGGTACGGTATTTAAACTTTGCTGCGTCAAAATTAGATGCTAACCTAAATTGTTTCTTGCCATCGGGATCACCCAATGAAGTCTCAACTTCAATAAAGGGGTTTAACGTTTCCAATAATGTATTTGATTCTTTGGTGGGTTTAGTTGGACTGGATCCTGAGAATGTATTATTAGCACTGGAGAAACCGGCAGGAGATGACTCTGGAATTCCAGCAATTGGAGTGCTCAAATCAGGAGTTTCTTGGTCAACCTTTCTTCTCTTCAAATTTGGTGTTGTTGGGTTTGGGGAGTTGATAGCTTTTCTCATCAAAGGTTTTCTAGTATTGTTCACAACTTGTCTTTTATTAGGAGGATTCTTATTTGATATTTTACTTTGCATAAACTCATGGAACTTTTCCAAGTTGACCATGTTTATATCTAAATCTTGTTGGACTTCAGCAACATTGAATGATTCCCATTGAATGAATAACTCTTCTACAGAAACATTAAAAATTTCGGATAATGACTTTAATTTATTAAGCTCGTCATCCTTTGAAGATATAGATGGACCAAACTTTGTAGCAACTTGGTCTTGGAACTCGGTTGTTACTGTCATTTTCGTTTTATGCTATAAGCTGTTCGTTATGGTTAGGTTTAAACCAATTTAGAAAATAAAATTTCGAATTTCTTGAAAATCATTTTTGGGACGCGTCTGGGTTTTTAATGTTTTTTTTGAGTACCTAAGCACGCGAAACTTTTTACGGTAAAGAATCGAATGATTGACATGTTAAATGAAAATTATTATTTCTCTATTATACTCATAATATATACATAAAAATGGACCGAGTTCCAATACTAGGTGTAAACAGATATAGTACATTAAGGGAAACGAATACTAAGGCTTTCCTTCTTTTCAAGAAAAACGTACTTAAGCAAAAAAAAAAAGAATGTGTTATGAATTTTTAGTTATGCGAGGGACAAATTTGTCTCAAGCTTCAGTAACGGTTTCTTTAACGTCTTTCACTTCTTCTTTGGCTGGATCAGAAGAAACTTCGCTCTTTGATTGTTCGGTCTTGGAATCGCCTTCTTCCTTTCTGTTATCGGTTCTTTCTTTCTTACCTTTGAAGTTCTTCTTGAACTTCTTGCCCTTGCGACTATCATTGAAACTATTACGTCTTTTAGTGACTTCGTTAACACCAAAACGTTTTCCTCCTTCTCTCATTTCTTGGAAAGTCAAAAGAGACATCTTCTTTAAAAGATCTTTCTTGTCTTGACCTTCGGTAGAAACGATACCATCAGGATATGATAATTCGACAGTGTTTAATAAATATTCAGTATCTTCTTGAGACTTTAATTCGACATCAACAATACCTAAAAACTCTTTAGTTGCTCTGTTCTTTACACGACGAATACAGCAGATTACTTTATCCTTTGGTAATTCAGTGGCAACTTTTTCATTGAACCAAGATTCTAAAGATTCTTGAGTTAAATCCTTTGGGAATCCTTCAATATGAATGGTGTTTCTTTTCCTGGTATTTTTAACTTCATTGAAATCTTTCAATGGTTCTTTTCTTTTTATCATATCGTTATTAGTAGAAAGTTCCAATTTTCCCGATTTCTTTAAAGCTTCGATAACTTTTTCTTCTGGGCGATATTGCTTCATTCTACCAAAAGTTAAGATAGTTTTCAATTCAACCCATCCATCATTTGCTTGATATATTTTAAATAAGAATTTATCAGTTTGCAAATTAGAATCAGAAAAATAGAATTCAACTTGTTTGACGACTTTTTCATCAAAGTCTTCCCCTTGGTAAACGAAATCAGACATTGTTTTTAGGTTGTAATGTGTTTAAAAGGTTTTTAATGGTCCCACAAAAAGATTTTCTGAAGTGAAAAATTTCATTGTTTTAATTTTCAACATTTTCTCGATGGGTTGGTGAACTTTTTGCCTCTTAAGCATGAAGACCTTCTCGATTTTCTAACTAAGAAAGTTATATGCAGTATGGTGATCACGTGCGTAGCCTTCAATTTGTGATTTCTAATTGAGAATACAAGGGATATTACATATTGTTCTACGTATAACTAAAGCAAGAGCGATGTGGTATGGAGAACTCGGCCAGTGTATTTCAAAAATGAATATATTATAATATATAACAATAGATTTTATCTCATCTCTCTCTCAGAAACATTTTTTTTTATCAAGACTGAAAAACTTCACTCCTCCACGAAAAATTTATTGAACAAAAACGCTCAAAAACTTCTCCACTTATGAGGATATCTATCTCACAAAACACTAAAAGTTTAAAATTCCAATCTCAAGTCTCTAGACTAATACTTCGAACAATGTCTTCATATCCTCAAGCTACTGAATCTAGAAAACAAGACCTAGCAGAAAACTACCAAACTATCTTCAAGCAAGTCCAATCATTGAATCCCAAATGTAATCTTGTGGCCGTATCAAAATTAAAACCCTCTTCTGATATTATGGCCCTTTATGATATAGGTGTGCGTCATTTCGGTGAAAATTATACTCAAGAATTAATTGCCAAAGCAGCAGAATTACCCAAGGATATTAAATGGCATTTCATTGGTGGATTACAATCCGGCAAGGCTAAGGATTTGGCCAAACTGGTTACAAGCTTATATGCTGTCGAAACAATCGATGCATTGAAGAAATGTAAACAATTGGATAATACGAGAGAAAGATTAGGTGGAGATGTTGTGAATGTATATCTTCAGATTAATACTTCTGGTGAAGAGCAAAAGTCAGGATATAATGCCACTCAATTAGACGATGTTGAAGAAACAGTACGATACTTACTTTCTGATGAATGTAAGAAATTGAATCTCTTAGGATTAATGACAATTGGATCATTTGTGGAATCCACTACTGAGAATGGTGAGAATCAAGATTTTATCAAGTTGGTGGATGTTAAGAAAATTCTTGATGAAAAATATAATTTGAATCTCGAATTAAGCATGGGAATGAGTAATGATTTTGAACAAGCTATTAAACAAGGTAGTACAAGTGTTAGAGTTGGTAGTTCAATCTTTGGAGCAAGACCTCCAAGAAGTGCATAATATTGCTCATTGAACTTTATATATTTATTTAAAACATACTAACTCATATAAACTATTTCAATTGAATCAAACTAAAAAAATCAAACATCTGAACACAAGAAAAAACGCCATTTTAATTCTTGTGGTTATTCTTGACCTTCTTCTTGATTGCATTCTTTGCCTTTTTGAGCTTATTGCTAATGGAATTCAGACTGTGTATACTGGCATCTTCCCTAGCTGATACGAGAACTGAGTTTTCAGACGAAGAATAGCTCACATGCGAATTATCATCAATGGTACTGAATTGTAAATCGTCTTGATTATTTTGACTAGCCACGATTGAATCGCCGTCTTCCAAAGCATCTCTTAACTTTTCTGGACCTGCCTTAGCAGTAGGTTCTATTTCATCAGCAACTATTTTTTTCGATACCAAAACTTCAATACCATTTGCCTTTTTCTCGGAACGATGGAGAGCAGTGGTTTCCCCAACTTTGGAGGAAGTTGCGAATGGCTTCTCGCCAGATACAATCTCTTGTGGTTCTTCACTGGATTTTAAATAACCTAATGTTTGAGTTGGAGTAATTTTATCCCAACCATTATCGGCATGAATTGGAAGATGGGGTTGGACATTGGCAGTATAATGATCATGTCTCAATTTGATATCATTATCAACAAAATCATTCTCCCATTCAACTTGACTTTTGAAAAGTTCGGAATATTGTTTCAAGATATAAGAGGCAATCAAAAACGCATGTTCTGAAAAAAACATCAAAAGGATAAATTGAACTGATGAGGAAATATTAACACTAGCCTTATCCAATGCAAATTGGCCCAATGTTTTAGGAGGGGCTGTTCCATGACGATAAAAGGCAATTACAATTGGGGACATAATTGAAGCAATCCAGGTTAATAAAAACAATGCTCTATTCCATGGATGAATAGAATCAACTCTAGTTGGAAGTGGAGGTTTAAAATATTTACCATTTAATTTCAAATTATCAGCTTTAAAAGCAATTAAAGCAAATACGACACAGATTAATGGTGCTAATGGCCAAACTGGACCAAACAAAATAAGATAACCGTATTGAAGAACAACACTTCTGAAATCATCATTAACATTATATTCGGGCAAGTTTAATGAAGCTCTTATATTGGTTAACCAAACCTCTTCACTAGAATCGTCATGAGGTTTAAATTCTTTATTCTTGGCATTGATTAATTTTTGAACCCTGGTTATAATTAAAGGTACCGCATACTTGATTACAAGTTGAATTACTTGATTGGTAACGATAAAATAGAAAAATTGGGCATTTAATCTATTTTGATTCATTTGGAAATCTTCTTGTCTCTTTACCTTAATCAAATAATGGTAATAAAATCTATCTGCGTTAACATATGTACTAATGGCGCTTTGGATATCGTGTAAATGAGGTTTGACTAAATGAGCAAATGGAAGATACAAGAATGAAGTAATTATCAATGGAACATAACTTGTTAAGAAATTCAAAACAAATTCCTTTGTAATCATTGAACGACTACGGCTATAACCAGTTGCATGACCTTCCCATTTAACCATAATACCACAAGCGAAGTCATAAACAAATGTGAGTATTGGAATAAACCCAACGATTAAGATGGTTGGTAATAACACCAACAATGGTTTGAAAGGTCCATCATAGATATCAGTTAAAAATATTTCCAAGCAGAAACATGCCAATTGATAACTAACCAATATCACGACAAATACTAGGGCAATTGGAATAAATGCCAATTGTTTCACAAATCTAGTCCATTCACCTGTATCTTTGTGGAAATAGGTTGACTTTTGTTCAAATTTTTCATTGATTTCAGCCAATTGAGTATTATGTTCTTCAACTAAATGACAATTTTGAACACGCCATTTGTTAACTAAATATTTTTCTCTTCTATTCCAAGAAAATATAAATAAGGTACCCCAAGCCAAATTTATAAAAGTAAAAGTTAACAGATAAGAAGCCCTCTTGAAAAATGATGCAATTCCAAGTGCCGAAAGTACCAATAACCAAGCAATATAATATTTCAAAAACTCAAAATAAAGGGCAATTTGAATTCCGTACATATTTTTAATTCGATCAGTACTTAAATTCTTTTGAAAGATATTCAATTGAATTTCTTCAGTGGTTACTGCATCACCAAAACTATTCTTAACTGGGACAATACTTTTAACAAACTTCCAATCGCCTTCGTTTGGAGTAATACCACAACCACCACCAGATTCTGGGGATACCAAATATTGATGAATAATTCTTAATCTAGAACTAACCTTATCATTAACAGAAGTTACACCAAATTCATAATTCTTAATTGAATCTTTTTCGCGTTCTTCTGCAAATTTAAAAGATAATAATTTAACAAAAACAAGTAAAGTATTACAATCACCAGGCCTAACTTGAGATGGTAATCCTTTGCTATATAAATGATCGACTAATTTACCCAAGTTTTTTTGTTCAATTGCAGTTGGTGAAGAATCGGTGTATTCAATTGCAATATAGAAATCAGGCAGTAAATCTCGAAGTGACTTTGACATTGTGTTTTGGAGGAAGAAAATCTCTTGTGGTGTTAATAAATTTAGAAATAAAAAGAAAGACAGTGCAATTGACTTTGATCTTATATGGGGGAGTTCTTAAGTTAAAACTTTAATAATAAAAAATCATAAGCAATTTTTTAAGCTTTTTGTGTTTTTTTGTTTAATGTTTGAATTTACAAAATTGCTTCAACTAAACAAAAAAAAAAGAATTTTGCTATTTCTCTCTTCTTATTTTTTTGACTTCCCCTTTAGGGAATCTATTTTTGATACGATACCATAAATAGCTTAAAATTAACCAATTCTTTTGCATAGAATAAAGAGCGGAAAATTAGTCATATGATAAGCTTGTCTTAGTGGCGAGATGTCTTTTTTTTTCAATTACATGGTAACTAAAATAAGCTTTGCTCTGTGGCCAGCTTCGTATATATTTATTTTTCATGGTTTGTTATCTCCGCCAGCATAATTATGGCTAGCTGTATAGAATTGATTGATTGGATTAGTTTCTTGAGATTGAAGGAGAGATTAAGGTGTTCAAGGATTTTCATGTGCTATAAACGTAGATGGATACAGCCTTCTTGGGATATATTTTCCAAAGAAATTTTGTCCAAAATTTGCAACCAAGTAAAACATTCCTTGGCATAAAAATAGATTGATTTCAGACATATTATAAACATGGGTACTGGCTTTACAGAGCTCGTTATCCTTTCTCACATTCCAAGAAAAGACTTCAGGAGTGGATTTGATAAACATATAATAGCAGTGATTCGTGGCATCAGGAACACTAATCAGTATGGCGCTACCAATGTCGTCATTAAATTTTTTTCAATGGGTTTGCAATTTTCTTATTTAGACTATTACAAAGTTGACTGAAACATGCAGGACAAAAGGAGTCTTCCTTTGCAGAAACTTAGCGTCTGAAGAACAGGGTAAGGAATGAATGTCGCATCAAATACGTCATCAATATTTTCACCCCGCCCGCATGTTTGTAGGAAAGCACAAAAATGTGGTTGGTTTTGATGTCTTTCCATTTTATTGTTATTCCACAATAAATTAATCCCCCAGTCATAAAGTTAAGGCATACCAGAAATGAAATACCAAAGTTTGTACTTTATCATACTGTTTAAGGTAACTTTAGAGGAGTCATTTCTTTTAAGCTGGCAGGAGCTTTTTTTTGGTATGGGGTACACTACTCTAGAATGGTCATGCTTTGATCTGTCTTTTTTTTGAGGGCGGGCGAATAAGTCACTCCCCATATAAAAAGAGGTGACATCTCCTCCTTGAATTTTTTTCTGTTTGTCTTCTTTTTTCTTTTCTCTTCCTTCAACAACCACATTTTCCTCGAGCTAATATACAATCATGTTTATCTTCTAGACCAGAGTATCCCCTAACAAAATGACTTAGGCTTCCTTATTCCTTTCCCCAAGAGTATCCTTTCCGCGCCCCCTTTAATTTTATTATCACATTAGATTCCCCTCCCCAAGAGATTCCCCTATAGATGCTACGTTTATATATACAGTATAAGGTTTTCCACCAGTTGCGCTACAACATTCGCACCCGCTAAATGATTTCAAAAGTAGAGAATTTAAGCGTCCGATTATTTAAATATTTGGTTTTGCGATTTTTTTTACCGATTTGTGTCCTCCGATTGACCTTAGAATAAGTTGGTTTTAGTTTTTTTAACCATGTTATCCCGAATCACCTCCTAATGTAACTATAGTACTTACGACGTATTTTTTAGTGTAATTTCCCACCCTTAACAACCACGATCCCCTTACATTTACTACTACTACCACTTACCACCACAGTATAAACCCACAATTTAACTAGGTAGGTATTTTTTTGGATTCCTCACCGCCCTCCACCTATTTTGAATGCTACTATTTTTTTAATGTATTTTTTTCACTTCGAATATTTTGCATAATAAGATCAATGAATTATTTTTTTTATGTGAACGAAAGTTTAATGATATGCTATGAAGATTTATTTCCTTTCCATTAACCACCAGATGTTTTTTGTTTTGGTTTTTTTTGATTTTTTTTTGGTAGATTGAAATTGATGGCACCCTTATAGTTTAAGCAACTACATAAGAGCACAATTTTGGTTGTATCTTTTTTTTAGATTTTTTTTTTATTTCTTCTTCAGATGATCACACTACTACCCCTCCCAGAAATATTATATGCTACTAATACCTAACATCCTTTCCAAAAAGATAGAATAAGAAAAAAAAAATGAATTTATAAAAAAAATATGATAGAGGTTTTTTTTTACATAAGCTGAGTTTAAATTTTGTTTGAATTTTCCTCCCACCTCGTATCCATTTTGTCACCATTTCAGTGGGTAAGTAAGTTTTGTTTTTTATTTATTAACCTGAATTTTTTTTTTTGATATTTATAGAGTTGATTAAAAGAGAAAATTGATAAAGAAAAATTGTGGATGGATAATAGCCTAAAGTCATTTAGCTCTGGTCTAGGATTTACTAACGTGCTTGTATATAGAATAGCTTTCTTTTATAGTGTGTTTTCCATAATGTTTAAATGAATTTTTATATTTATATCTTGAATAACATATTGTTTTTACCAGTCTATATAATCTCTTCCAACTGGTCTGAAAACCCTAATTCTTCCACCTTTAAACTCTCCAAGTTTAAAAGATTCCTTCTTTGGTTGGCCTGAAGCATCAGTTTCAATAACCTTAAACTTTTCTTTCTTTGGATCATATTCATAAATTACAGCAGAATATGGGGTCCCAGTACCAACTGATACCGATTTAACACCTACAAGACTTTTGTGTACATTGAATTTACCATTCTTAATCCATAAAATATCTCCCATTCTAATATCATGAATCTTATTCACGGTATTATTATTGATATTCTTATAAACAGTGACCCCGTATTCTTTACCTCCAATTGCAGGAACCATAATATGACTCAATTTCACTTCTTCAAATACATGTTCCACAATCCCACCATCAATTCTAACACCAGTACTACCAACTAACTTTTGTGCATAATCAACAATCACAGATCCAAATTGTTTATGATATCTATCAAGTAGGTCTTTACGTACAATTGGGATGGGTTTCACAAAATAATTAACAATTTTAATCAGACTCCTGGGATCCAGATTATCAAATTCTAATTCAATAACCAATTGAGATAAATCATAAAACAAAATATAATAATCACGATATTCAATAGTTCTACCACCACGTTTTGTAATTTGATTTTCGTCAATTTCAAAAATCAAATCAAGTCCAATCCTAGCAGCTAATGAATCAGGTAAATTACCTTTAACCCACCATAAATTAGGACTGGATTTAAGATTGGCGATTTCTGATTGTAAATCAACAAGTGCTACTACCGCTTGAGTTTGCTCGCCCCCAAGTGACCGGGTACGAGAAAGACCGGAATCTACGGAAGTTCTAGCACCAGAGATCGCAACTGATGGAGGGGAGGTGAATTGGTCAAGGTCAGTTGATGCCCTTCGTGGACCACCATGATCAGCAACATCAGTTGAGACTCTTCTTGGGGGGATTCCAGCTGGGATTGGAGGTGGGAGAGATGTGTGTGTGTGTGATGTAGGTACTGCTACTGGTGGCGGAGGTGGGCGATAACTCGTGCTTTCGGGATAACCCGATTCTTCATCTGATCCCGATTCCGATTCCGATTCTTCTTTCACATTCTCCTCTTTGACTATAGTTGGCGTTGGTGGGATAGCGCCTGGAACTGGGGGAGGAATCAGCGGAGCAGCAGGGGCTTCGTTTGGAGGTGGTGGCGGTGGAGGTCTAGTTTCAGGAGAAGGGATTGTTTTGGCAATCGGAGAAACCGGAATTGGGGGGATTGAAGATGGCACTTCGGGTGCAACTACCGGAGTAGCATTATCTTCTGATAATGTTTCATGTGACTCATTCTTTTCTTCGACGTCAGTACTTTCACCAGTCTCAACTGGACCAAGCCTTTCGGGAAGTTTTTCTTCAATAGGTTTTGTGGTTATATCAGATAAATCTTCATCTGCTTCATATCCAGCACCTTCAACTTCAACAGAAGTGTGTTTATGCAACTTCAATGGTTTGTCCCTTTGAGCTTGATCTTCGATACCACTATCAGAAACAGATTCATACTTGTTTGGAATGTCAGTGATGATATCCTTTTTGGTTATGATTTCATTAGCGTCGGTATCCGAGGGTTCATCATCTTCAACCATTGAAGATCCCTCTTGTGCGAATTTTTCTAATGGGAGATTAGCAGCGATGGGAGTCTCAACGGGCTTCTTTTCCACTTGCTTCGCTTTGGATTTAGGCTTTGCAGGTGTAGATGAGGCGCCAAAAGGCATAGGCATTCCCATCATTCCAAACATATTTCTACCGCCTGAAATCTTTGCCATTCTTTCAATCAACTTTCTTCTTTTTGTTTCTTCGTCATCGTCGTCATCCTCTTGTTCTTCTGCCTGCTCCTCATTTTCATCTTGAGCATCTTCGCCCTTTTCTTCTTCTTCGTAGACAACTGCATGAGTAGCCTTCTCGGTTACTTCTTCTTCTTCTGATCCCACTTCAACTCTTGTTGCTCCAGGGATGCTATGAGCTAAAGATTGACGGCGTTTGCTTATTTCTGATCGATCTGATTCGCCAGTACCGTGTCTTGAAACGCCAACTATAACATGCTCTTCCTCTTCATCGTCGCCTTCTTCGGAAGCTGGTTGTTCTTTCAATTGTTTCAATCTTTCCTTTTCTTCAGCTTGTTTCCTTTTCTTTTCTTCCTTGGCTCTAAGGGCTGCAGCCTCACGTTCAGCTTCTTCTTGTTGCTTCTTTTGCAACACAGCAATACGCTCTTGCAATGTAAGCTTTGGGCCCTCTTCTTCATTGTCTTTTTCTGGCTCATTACTTCTTATAATATCTCCGGTCACTTTTACGTCATGAATTGCGTGTGCAACCAAATTGGATTCATCTCTTGGTTGAACCTTCGGAACGTAGTGAGAAGTACCAGCAGCGACGAATTGTTTCTTGATGCTATATGGATCCACTTGCTTATGAGGGAATTGTTGTGGCATTGGAACCTTAAATGTGCTTGTACCGCCAGATTTATCAATTAAGGATGATCTTCGTTGAATTGGTTGTTCATCTTGATTATCTTCCTCATCTTTGTGTTTGGTTTGTTGCACTGTCTCCGGTGAAGGTTCTCTAACAATTGGCATTTGCTCAATTATACGTTTAACAGGTCTATTCAGAGTTGGTACAACCGGAGCAGGAATTATTTCAACGAAATTCTTTGGGAACATTCCACTTTTGTTATCGTATTCACCACTATACCATTCATCATTCTCAATGGCGGTGACGGTAATAACTTGGCCAATGGAGAAATTTAAATCATCTTCATAATCCGATTTGTAGTCAAATATAGCTTTAACCTGGAATGGCGCTTGCGGTTGGTCTGACATAACTTAATTGAAGGCAATTGAGGTAGTGTGATATCGAACTAAGTGGCGTTGTGTGTGTCGGTAAAGGAAAAAAAATAGGAGACTTGAAGTTCGTCTATCCTCCACACACAAAATCCACATGAAACAGGCGGTGCTACCAGTTTCATTTAACAACCCCCCTGTTTATAAACAAATTTTATTTAGTTAATTCATATATATATATATATATATATCCATCCAATAAGCTCGGGTATATTCTAGTCTTGGTTTTAATTTATGATGTTTATTTCTAGAGAATAATTTTGGTATAGTTTTCCTATGATGTCATGTTAGTGAGGTTTAATAAGCTAATAATCTTCAAAATGTATGGTTATACTGTTAGAGAGCGTATTAACATTTATAATTGAGTCTTATATAGACAATATCAGAGATATATTTGCTCACTATGAAAATGTCATAGTGAACTAAAGTTTCTTGTACTAATTAGAAAAACTTGGTTGCTTGATGTTATTGATCTTGTCTTCGAAAAAAAAAATGCACAATCACCAAACCACCCAAAGGTTACTTATGAACTCCTTATTTAATGTCACAGATAGCTTCTAAACCATCATCATCGGCTATTCAAATAACCGAAAAGGTATTATCTTCATGTAAACCTACAAAATTGTTCGATTATCATCAAGGAGCTTCCATAACATCTCTTGATTTCGATGATTCAGGTCAATATTTGATATCAGCAGGTATTGACAAGTCCATACAACTATACGACTGTCATAAAGGTGTACATTCAAAGGACATCCAATCTCAGAAATACGGAGCACATCTGGCTCGTTTTACCCATTTAGATTTGAATTGTTTATATGCATCAACCCCATCTAATCCCGAAGAAAATGATAATGCAATTAGATACCTTGCACTATCAAATAATCAATATATACGATACTTCAAGGGCCATAAAGCTCAAGTTAGTTCAATTGAAGTGAATCCTATACATAACACATTTTTAAGTTCAAGTTTTGATGGGACTGTAAAGCATTGGGATTTAAGATCAACTTCCGCGTTTGGAAATATTGATGTTGGTCAAAACTCAGTAATTGGATTTGATCCTCAAGGGATTGTGTTTGCAATTGGGAAATTTCCTAGTCCAAATAATTCTATTGGAACAATAAGCGTATATGATTTGAAAACATTTGATAAAGGTCCGTTTTTACAAGTTCAAATACCAGTGCTAAAGGGTCAGGTTTGGAATAGATTGGAATTTTCAAATAATGGGAAATTACTTTTGATATCTACAGAATCTTCGGAACATTATATCCTTGACCCTTTCCTGGGTAAATTACTCGCTATTATACAACTAGATAAAAGACATCCTTCTACAAATTGGATGTCGTTTAAATATCCATATACGGGGTGTTCAAGCTTTTCACCATGTGGTAAATTTGTTTTGATTGGAAATCCCAATTCAACTCTACAGATTTTTGATTTAAATGATTTGAAAGCATCAAGAGATCACTTGGATTCTGAACCGACAATATTGACTAAAGGAAGCGTTTTACAAAGTACGCATGGAATACCTAAGATTGTATCATTCAATCCAAAGTTATTCACTTTTGCTACTGCTGATGCAACAGTCAACTTGTGGGTTCCATCTTCTGGTTAGCAAAAAAAAAAAACTCATCTGTAAACCTTTAGGCAGTTTTTCTATAGACTTAAATATTACCTAATAGACATGAGTAGTTCTACACTAAGTAAACTATTGAGAAGACTTTCCGAGACTAAACCAGTCCATTCCCTAAAAATAGTTGGGCCCTCAACAACTTTCAAACCAAACTCCCAATTCTTAAAAACGGTACCATTCGATTATGAAAAAATCAAATACAAAGGAGTTAAAGACTTTATAGAGAATCGTCCTATCCCCCGCAATACTCAAAAACTCCTTCCCTTGAAACCCACTGACATCAAAGGTGTTCCAGAACAGGTATACAAAGCTTTCTTGGCTAAGAGACAACCAACGTATCCCTATGTGGTTTCTAATGAATTCTTTCAACTTAGATTTTATCCGCTTGAGCATCCAGTCTCCCAGTTTCGAAAGTCGAATGTCTCGTTTACATTCGCCACTCATTATAACTATCGCTTTAATAACAAAAAAATAGAGAAGGCAATGAGAGAGTACAAAGGTCCATATCGCAATGAACCTATTTTTGAGAAGAACATTCTGCCTCGATTTTCAGCCAATGGAAGAAATGCGCCAAAGAAGATAACAAGAAAAGTGTTCATTCAGTTATTAAAGGAGAAACATTCTGATAAATCACACAAAGATCTTGCTGGTGTATATTATTTTAATGTATTAAAGGTCCCAAAGACAGTTCAAGATATTCAAGAATTTAAACATGAACTCGATCTCGCGATTGATCAGCTTGTGAACAATCCTAGTTTAAGACACAAATTAATAGCTGCGGCTCCAGAGAGAATCGCAGATATACACCGTTGGCTGAATGAAAAGTTTTCGTTGAGATTTCGTCCAGGAAAAGAACCCTTTCCTCCTCCGTCACCGACCCCTTTTTTGGTTCGCCGAAGTTGGAAGATGCGATAATAGTGTCATAAATGCCGTTCTCCAGGCAACGTGTGTTGGTTATTTGATGAAAATAGAGGTGGAGCTAAATTAACAGCAGATAATGAAATCTAGCAAGTACGTGTACATAGAATTTAATATACTAACATGGGAATATGTCTTTTAATATCTATTAATTCTTGTGGCGTGAATTGGAAGATGCTGATGGTATCAAGAATCAAATTGCCGCCCTATCTTTAGTACTTCCTGATTTATGTTTATGGAGATGCTCCTCATATAAAACCACTCAATTACTTCTGTATACATCATATATAATACCATGTCGGATAATCCGTTTTAAAATGATATTTAGTTTCATTTCCCAGACAAGAGAAACTAAGAGCATGTAACCAAACTTCAGAATGCAAATCAGTGGCATCATCGAAAAGTACCCGATGACACTCGATGCAAATGGAATTTCTGGACTTCATGGACATTATTAGTTCTTTCTGTGCTTGTCTTATTTCATTAATTCTTGTCTTTATAGAAGTATTGGTAGTCCATCCAATAATATCCAAAAGGTTGATGGTTGTTGCTACTGGTGCGGGATTCGATTCTAGTTTTTTAAATCCTCGAAACTGAGGATATCTTTCATAAAGTTGCTCATATAATTCAAGCTCAAGGTCAATATTACAACGCATCACATTATTCGTAACTTCTGTCTCGGCATTGTATTCGAAATCATTAGCAATTGGATAACCAATATTTCGGAGGTGTATGCGAATCTGATGGAATTTTCCTGTTAACGGTTCACATAGCACAATACTCTGATTTAAATACTTGTTATATTTCAAACGAGTGAAGATTGTTGAAGAATCAGTTGGTAAATTTTCAACATTGGATGGTTGCAAATATCCTCCATTTGCATTCACTGAAAAAACAGGGCAATTCACAAAGATCTTATCCTCAGGGAACTCTCCAATAACCCTAGCCAAATATTGTTTCTTGGTTATCCCTTTGGAATCTTGTATTAATTTCATGGTGTTGGATAATGCTGATTTTGTCTTTGCTAAAACTAAGATCCCCGATGTTACTTTATCTAATCTATGACAGGCCCATAACGGATCGCTGTTCCGATCCTCTCGTAGAATTTCGGTAACACTGTTGTACATATAGCTCCCAGTTGGATGGGTCGGTATGCCGGAAGGTTTGTTCACTACCATGAGTTCATCATTTTCAAAAACGACGGGTATCAGATCGGACTCAGACGGCCAGGGGACACTTGGCTCATGTTTATGTTTCAAATGATGAATTACATCATTCGATTCTATTTTGCGTGTCCTTAATGTTTCCCACCCCCTGTATTCGGTTATCTGATTCGGTCTTTTGTTAACTATGTAGAGCTTTTCTTGTTTAATGTCGTTTATAATGATAGCTTCTTGTTCTCCGAAATCTGTGGTGAATACTTCAGGAAGTGATTTTCCGATCCATCGTCCCTTAACATTTGTCTTGTAGGGATGATAATACGGTGGAATCTTTCTGAGGTTGTTCTCAACTATGTGGTTGGGAAATACGTTCAAGACACGTCGAGACATCCAGGGGTATTTCTACTCTAAGTTAAAGTCTTGCACTTTTGCATGAAAAAGTTTTACTTTCCTGTATATAATTAGATGGTACAGTTATTTTACTTTCTGCCTAATTCGGAGATTATGGATTCTACTAAAACAACAGCGGTCTCTATTTAATATATATTACTCTGTTTATATTGAATACTTCAAGTAAGCTATGGATTCCATAAGTTGGTGGTTCTACCTGATCTGTGACCATATAAAAAGGTATTATATTGAGCTGCAAATTGTGCATAATTTGGTAATTCCATGGCATGTAAACCCTATAATTTTCCTTGAAAGATCTCACATAAAGTATTGCAAATTACTTCAGACACTCCTCCACCTGTACATCTAACCATTACTTCCAACTCTTTCCCAATCTCGTCTTGTCTGTTAATGGCAACTAATACCCCATAATTCGATTTCTGAGTATGTAAAATCCCAGCACCAGTTACATGTATTTCCATATCGGTATCCTCTTGAGGCATCTCAACAACAGCAAACCCAAGTCTGGTCAAAAGTCTTGCTATATTTAATAAATTAAGTCTATGAGAAAGATGAACTATGGATTTATGTTCCCCATCTTGTATTCCAAGTAAGCTTCCAATTTGATCCCATCTTCTATTAAATTCGTCCATCCCAGTTAACGAAGTGGGTGCTAATGTCTTTAAAAGTAATACTGGGAATTTTAAATTAAGATGATTGAATGATCCTCCACACATATATGTCATGGATAAGACTGGGCTTTCGTGATCTTCAACGATATTTCTAATCTTAATATCGATTTCCATGTTAGTCTTGTCGGAAATAATCGAGTCTGGAATGGTTTTGATGTTTAATATGTAAGCTGGGTCCTCTCGTTTTGCTAAAGATTCCAAATTAAGTACATTGAACCCGGTAATTTCCGCACCAATGGATTTAGATGCCTTGTTTATTATTGTAAAAATCAAATCGATGTGTGGTCCATGCTTTATTGTTCTATAAGTAATCTTGATTAATTGATCTTCGTAAAATATACCCATGTCATAGTGAAGCATTCTATGATAACCAACATACCAATTTGGAGATAATGTTTTGGAAGATTTAGATTTTGAAATAGGGACTTCCTCATTGTCATGAGTTGTACCATTTGTCTCATTATTTGAATGGATATTTCTGGCCAAAATTAAAGATCGAGATCTATTTAAAGTAGCAATTCGATTCACACTTCCCAATCTGTCAAATAATGGATTTCCCTTTTGATTGAAAACCGGTAATGGTTTAACTATACTTTTGGCTAGCTTAAAGTCAGATTCGATGGTTGCTAATTTAAGATATTCATAAGCACGAGTCTGAATTTCCAAGTCAATAGACCTGGTTTCTAGTTCAAACAAATCAACAATCTCAGGCACAAAGTCTTCGTCTGGGAATTTTACTAAAATTTTCAAAAAGGTAGATAGTAGCATTGCTCTTGTTAAAAGTGAAACTTTAAAATATGCGTCAAATAGTAATTGAAATTGAATTTCAACGCGTAATTCTTCAATGTCATTGACTTGTTCTCCAAATTCTCCTAATATACATGCAGCAGCTTTCACCAAATTCTCTGATATGGGAGGAGGTGGTGCCTTGTCCTGTGGATCTTTAGAATATGGCTTCTTCAATAAGTTGATGATTAACTTGGACGTTTTTTTCTGTAAATCGGCATTGTTGACTACAATCTGAACAACTCGTTCCCATATTTCGTTTCCGATATAGCCCATTCCATTGGAGTTAGAAGTACCGCCTATCGATAATAATCTAAGCATAGTGCTAACATACCAAGTGGAATCTGTAGCAAATCGTTCAGCTAAAAGTGCAATCTTGATAGCTAATTCAGATCTCAAAGAAAGTTCTGCCTTTGTGAAATAATCCAAAAGTGTACTAATTATAGTGGAATAGTTCTTAAAATCGCAAACAGTGTACAATAAATCAAGTGCTTTTTTGCGCACTGAAATATCTTTATCATGAAGTAAACTCGATAAAAGTTCTAAGGTCTCGTCAAATTTATCATTCGATGACAAATATGTAGAATCCAGTCTTGCTGTTAACTTGACCAATGCATCCAATGCAAGATATCGCGTGTTTGTCTCTGGTGATTTTGATAATCGTAATAATGCATTCATGGCTCCTTGGATAGCTTCAGGTGCAGCTTCCAAAAATACAGCGAGTGACACTGCTTGGAATAACACTGCACTTTGGGAATTTCTATTTGAGAGGCCCTTGATTTGTTGTGAAGCATTCTGAATTGATCTTGCAACTGATTGACGTAGATAATGGATTGTTTGTTCGTCAAGTTGGTGAACTGTGATTACCGGAGTTCCATTTTCATCCAATAAGAATATTTGTTCGACAAATTGAAATAACTTGATAATTAACCAAGGTGCTGGATAATTATAATAATAATATTCTTGAGGGCATATATTATCAACAATTATATTGTGTAATTTCTGAGCAATCGAAGGAACAATTGATTTCACAAATTTCGGTTTAAGATGCAATACAAATTGCAATAGAGGGATACTTGATAAAACTGTAGCTAAATCATTATCATCGACTAATTTAAGTAATCGAAGAATCCAATTGCTATTAGTGATAATTACATCAGGATAGATTTGAAGTAATACCTTTAAAGCAATGGCAGCCTTTCTTCTCATAGCTGGCTTTTGAATTGGAGACGTCACTGACGAGTATACCATGTCTATTAATTCCAACCATTGCTCTGAATATGGATCTTTTTCAAAAATTTGAACATTTTTGGAATCACCTGCATTAAAACAGGTCGCTATAAATTGAACAGCCAAACAATTAAATTCTTCGTCTTGGGATTGTAAATCTCGAATTAAATCATCATGAATTAATGAAAGGATATAGTTCATATGTTCTTTAAGTGGTTTATGCTCTCTGTTATTTGCTAATATTGAAACTGCCAAATATCCAAGCTGTTTCTCTGAATATACGGATGATCTTAGTAATTCAAAGGATTCCTTTAATCCAAAATTTACCAAATCAGGATCTACTAATAAATACATATAAAGCAATTTAGCGACATACTTTTTCTTCTGAGTGCCATTAAGATTAGTATCAAATTTGGCTCGAATGTTATTGACTTCAAGTTTGATCTTTTTATATTCTTCGTCTTGATCTTTTGAGTTTCGCAATTCAGTAATAAACAGGGTCAACCCTCTCATTTGACTTTTCAGCTGCAGTTTAATTTGGTACATAGTTGAGTGGTTGTTCTTATACAGCTTGACTTATATACTGGATTGTGAAAACCAACAATAACTTAGTTGTCAGACGATCTAGATATCAATTGTGTTTCACCAAAACGTAAAAAATCAACAACCAGACCCTCTGACGCGACATAAAGTCTCACGTGATTGAAACTTTTTTTACGACATTATTTTCTGGTCGTGCACTTCAGTTTTCTTTTTTTCAGTTTTTGAACTCCATTCACAATTTTTAATTGGACAAAATGTTAACACTGTCTCCCAAAAAAAAAAAATCGGCGTTCGCAGAAAAAAAAATTGAAGGTTGATTGAAAAGTTTGGAAAACTTTCAAGTTCAATTAAAAATAGAAAGATCAAGCTCAACAATGTCCGCCGTTGCTAAACAAGTTGCCAAAAAGGTTGATTTCTCTAAGGTCATCAGCAGTTTAGGTTTAACCGGTACCACTGCCGGTTCTTTAACCTCATTCAAAAAGAGACATGATGAAGCAAAGAAGCAAAATTTGGAATTAACCTCCAACTCTCTTGATATTGACTTTGCTCATTACAGATCCCTTTTAAAGAACAGCAGAGTTGTCGATGAAATTGAAAGATCTGTCAAATCTTTCCAACCAGTTTCTATTGATGTTTCAAAGAACTTGAAGAATATTGAAATTTTCGAACAAAAGGCTATTGAAAATGCTAAAATAACTGAAAAATCAGTCATTGCTGAAATTGCACAATTAAAAGAAACACTTAAGGACATTGAAAGTGCCAGACCATTAGATCAATTAACTGTTGACGAAGTTATTGAAGCTAGACCAGATATTGAAGATAAACTTAACTATATGGTTAAGAATAGTAAATGGGAAGTTCCAGGGTATAAGGACAAGTTCGGAGACTTGGCTGCTATGTAAGGGCACATTTTGCATTACACATATTGTTGCATCTTTTGTTCCAAAATGCCATTCCGTATTTACTTTATTTTAGGAAAATCAAAGTTCCATATTATACATTTCATTTGATTACATAGTTAGAATGAACAGAATTTCAATAAATTATTCATTTATTAAAGGAAGAAGGATTCTATTTAAAACTATTAATATCTACCCATTGGCATGTCTGTTTGTTGAACAGTTGCATTTCTTGTATGCTGTCTACGTGTAAGATTTGATCAAACTGTTGAACAAATGAGGGACCCAATTTTGTATACCTCTGAAGTTCGTGTTCTCTTTTAAATGAATCCCTTGGTTTAACACCGTTATCAAACGCAACATCATAAGCTGTAATAACAACACTACAATTATATCTTGTAGCAATCTCCTGTAATAAATTTAAAAGTTTGAAATAATAGAATTGAGGATGTCTCAATGTATCAAATCCCAATTGTTCAAAATTGAACTTATCAAGTGTCTCCATATCCCAATAAAATGCTGAAAAGTTATGTATTATGAGTGTATCTAGTTGATTGGGGAATGAAAAGTCTTTGTTACTCACCTCTTTCACTTTATTTAGTAGTTGGCCAAATGTTTGTACAACGGTGGCATTTGCATCTCCATTCGAAATCATGCTGCCATCCATGCAAGATATTACAAATGTGCAATCTTGTTGATTTTGGTATAACACAGTAAATACATGTCGTATCTCTCTTCTATTACAACATAGAACGACGTATAACTTGCCAGGCTCTATAGAAATTGCATTGTTAAATATAAATCTAGATTGATTAGTCAATTCTAGGCGTTCGCGTAACGCGGTTTGTTTCATTGGAATATGGTAGGTTGAGGAGATGATTCAATGGAGGGAGGTGGGTTCACTACCGTCTAGTTAAGAAAACGCACCGCTTTTAAAAAATCGCTTCAAAAATTTCTCCAACTAACTGTCTTCTACCCAACAAAGGGAAAAATTCCTATCTTTAATATCCTTAAATCTTCATTGAATTTTAAGATGCCGAAGGATATTGGGCTGTGTATTTATATTGGTAGCGCGCTCTCCTATGTTTTTTTTGTTTTGCAGATATGTTCCTCTTTTGAAATAATGAAGTAACATAACTCACTGTTCTCTTTGGAATACCGTGTGGATACAGTAACCATTGGTCAATACTTCGAAAATTGTTGGCGTTTTACATGTAATTAGTAACCGAGATCCCAAAAAAAAATTTTGTTAAATTGCGTATATTAAATTTTTCTTCGTATGATTTTTATCGAGTGATTCTTTTTTTTTTTCTCATACAAAAAGTTGTTGTTAAATTTTGTAAATTGGAGAAGAAAAAATACGCTAACAATTTTGGGTTTTCTATCCGAGTTTTTATACCTATTACTTTTTGCGTTCATACCCAAGACTTTTATCCCCCCTCACTAGTAGTATCCAGAGATACTCACTAGTCTTTTTGATAGAACATTATACATTTATAAAAGTTCCATTGTTATCCTCACTTAAAACCATTTTTCCTATGTCTCAACCATTTCATGGGGTGATGCGTCTTCCCAAATCACTACTATGTGGTACAGTGATTGCCTACAGATGGGGCATTATCATGCTTAAACAACTATCGACAAAGTTGATTCATGATTTATTAAATGAAAGAACTCCGGCTGTGTTTGGAAAAGATTTTTTAATAAACTTGTCATTTATTATATGTTGTATGATATTTACCAGTTTACTTAATTATATACCACGACCTGATCATATATATTATAAATTCTTATACAGATTTGATGCTTACTTTTTTGAATTTGATAAAAGTATAATAGGTCCAATATCTGGTATTTTAATACTTTTATTAGGTGCTTTATTATTATACGGAAAATACTTTAGATATTCATTTGCTTCTCATTTATCTTCATTTATTGATGACGATGATGAAGAAATGCTGTCATTCACTTTAAAACCTTTACAAATCCCAGAGTCCCAACATTTAAAATTAGAACATCGAAATTCAACTTCAACTGCTTTATCTGCTGATTCGTCATTAGTATCACCACCAAGTGAACCTGAATTATTAGAAAATGGTGGATTATTTGATTTTACTCAACTAGATAATTCTTCGGATTTTACTGAAAGGAAACCACATAACACTGGAAATAGATTGTCTTATTATTGGAAGTTATCACCTGTCATTTTATTAGTAATATCATGGTTTGTACTTAATATTTTATATTCAACAAAAACTCCAATTTATAAAACAAAGAATATTATTGCTTGGATATTCCATGTACCTATTCATTTCATTGTTCCACCATTTATAGGTACCTGGTTGTACTTATTCCATCCACCTGGAGCACTCAAATTATTTATTTTCAGTTTAGGTCTTCAAAATCTTGTAATGGTAATCACCTATTTAATTTTCCCCAATGCACCACCTTTATTTATAAAATTATATGGAGAAAATAAACAACCTACATTTGATATGATATATACAGATGGAATAACAAGTGAAGATATGAAAATTGGTGTCTTGTTGCAAAAAGCAGTATATTATGCTACTCCCAATAAATTTGCTTCATTCCCATCAATGCATAGTGCATTTGCTTGTCTAATATTCTTTTTTGTATGTTATTATTCAAAATGGTCAATATTTAAACTACTCGGATTGATAAACATACTTGGCCAATGGTGGACTGATTTATATCTAGATCATCATTGGAGAATAGACAGCTTGGCAGGATTATTATATGCTATTGTAACTTGGTTAATTCTTTTGAAGTTGAAAAAGAGAGGGTTAACTTCTGTGGATGAAAAATATACTAGAGCGAGAGAAACTATGGATTTTAAGAATGGAAGTACTATGGGTATGAGATTATTTAGAAATACTCGATTCCAGAATTGGTTTGATCCTTCCGCCTGAATAAGTCAGCTAATTTATTATTTAATTGTAGAAAAAGCATCTGTTTTTGATAAAAATATAAAATATCGACTTTTAATGGCTTTTCCTTGGTTTTTTTTTTGTAGCAAATGATTGGAAAGGCAACTTAGGTTCCTTCCTTCGATTTCTCTTTGGAGTTGTAAATCAGTTTCCATTGTTATTGCCTTTTGTGTTCACTCGCTTAATCTCGTAATTTTTTAAAAAGTTAAGAAATTGTTGGAGAAACCACATAAGGTACCTTGAATTTTTAAAACCCTTAAAGATGGGTATCGATGGGTTTCTTGATGCTTTGGTGGTAGCATAATGATAGGTTTATATGGAATTTTGTAATTACATATATGGGTTATACAATATTTCTAAGCTGGATATTGGTTCTTTTTCATGTAAGCAACATTCAGACAAGTATCTATGCTAATTAACTTTAAGCCAAGAGTACAAAGAGAATTTTTAAAGAGCAATTAAGCTTAAATGATAATATAATAATAATAAACAATAAATATTTAGATTGCTATTTAGATAATTAGAGATTAAAAGACTAAAAGAAAACCATAGTTAGCTAACAAAAAAATTATTCTAATCTTGGGTACAATCAACCAACTCAACAACATCTAAAGTAACAGGATGACATTGTAAACCAATTGGAGAATCATATAAATTATAGAAATTTCCTGAAGCACATTGATAGAATTTAGTTGAATTACCTAAAGCTAATTGACCATCTTTAGAAATTGACCATCCTGCACAATAAACAGCACCATGTTGAGGAGTTGGACCATCGAATTGAAATTGATGACCAGAAACAATACTACCAATTCTGTTATCTGAATCTCTTAAAATTGAATCAGCTAAAGTCATTCTTAAAGTGGAATTGTTATAACATGCAACTGTATAAACTGGTGAAACAAAATCTCCACTTGGTTGATGATTACCTTCATGATTGTGTGATCCTTTCTTTCCTGGACTAGTAGAGTTAGCGGTATGCTTCTTTCTCTTTCTATCAACAAGCTTTGGTTTCCCATCAATTTCTTCATAAATTTCTTCAACAGTTTCAACTTCATCTTGTACACTCTCTCCTCCCAATGCTTCAACAATTTGATCTCTTTTGAGTAAAGTGTTTCCATCAACTTCTCTATCTTTTCCTCTTTGCTTTGCTTTACCATCTTCAAAATCACCATCGGTATTAACTTTTTGTACTTGACCATCATTTATTTGAACAATTATATCCTTAGTCTTTGTAGGTTTTGGTGCAGCGGTAACAATTGATGTAACAAAACTGGTAGTTAATGATCTTTCAATACTGGAAATTGGAGGTTCTAATAATTCACCATTGTCGGTAACTATATAAGGATTAACAACGATACCAAAAGAGAAAGGAACTGATTCTAAACTCCCTTCTAAACAACCACTATCTGGCTTTAAAAGAGTCCAATCTTCATTGTTTGCTGGAACATAATAGGCAGTAAGCGGCAAAGTTTTAAATAGAATGATTGAGATGGAAGGTAAAAATGAATTAATCTTCATTATGATTAGAAATGTTCTTTATAAGTTTGATATGATATTAATTGATTCTAAAGTAAGTTTGATGATGGTAAGAAGAAAAAGAAAAGAATAAGGGTTTGTGAAAGGTTTTAACAATTAAAAATTTTGGGGGGTTTAAATAGTTGCAAAAAAAAACACATTTGTGACAGTGAGAGGAGAGACATTTTTTTTCGCAGCAAAACTTTAAACTTAAAAATGAAGTAATGTTCTTTCTACTTGTGATAACTTCTACTGTTATGGAAGAACTCCTAATGAATACTAAACGCTTTTGTATTACCTTAACTAAGCATAGACTACTGCCAGTAGGAAATTTCCATTCTGTCTGTGTATGAATAAATATGGAAATTCATTTACTTTACAGCACCTCCCATCGTAACAATAAATCAACTGATTGCCAAAAAATTTCTCTCTACCAAAAGAAATAGTTCATTCACCAATACTTCATATCTTTCTATTAGTAAACTTATCTTTGATATAGACTATTGATTTATATAGAAATGCAATGCCTCTTAAATAATGATCCTTTTGTTTTGTGAAAGTTGGGAATTTGTCACTAAATGCACGACCTTAATCTCAAAAATTAGAAAAAAAAAAAGGTGCCAAAATCCAATTGATGGGCATTCATTAATAATCAACTTATCCATAGATAGGGAAAGACTTTTTGTAACTTTATAGACTTGTTTTCATTTAATACAAAATGTTTAGAAGAGCATTATTAAGATCCGCTAGATTTGTGAGTAGCCGTCGATTTTTTTTGGTTTGACTGGAAACACTCAACATACTAACATTCCTACACAAAAGACTCCAATCAAAACCCCAAAATTCATTTCAGTTAGATTCATGTCAACTGAAATCAAGGAAGCTATAGATAAGGCCGTTGCTTCATCGCCTGTTGTCCTCTTTATGAAAGGTACCCCAGAATTTCCACAATGTGGGTTTTCAAGAGCCACTATTCAAACATTGGGCCAACAAGGTGTTGATCCAGAAAAATTTGCTGCTTATAATGTATTGGAAGATCAAGAATTAAGAGACGCTATTAAGGAATATAGTGAATGGCCAACTATTCCTCAATTATATGTTAATGGACAATTCGTTGGTGGATGTGATATAGTTATGCAAATGGCAAAGAGTGGTGAATTGGCTGATTTGTTGGAAGAAAATGACGCTTTAGTACCTGAAGAAGAAGATGAAGATGTTGTAAAATCGGCTGATGTTAAACCAAATAGGGATTAACATTTTTCATGAAGAAGAATTAAGTAAGGATTTTCTTGTCTTTCTGTATATATTTAAACATAATGTAGGTGAGGTCACTGGAATCTATTTATTTATTATAAGCATGACAAGTGGTGTATTATCCGAGTGCTGCCTAAAAAGTGTCTGGATTTCACAAATATTCATTTGTTAACTGCTCTACATCTAAAAACAATTATTGCAACAATCTAAGTATTACATGCAATTAAATAACTATACAGGCATAAATAAAACAAGTTACGTATAAAAAAAATTATATGCAAAGATATGCTATCCTCATAAAATTGAAATGAACTAGAAAGCCATTGTCTTCTACCATTTCCAATATAAAAAAAACCAATCATACACACTCGCACTTTCCTCGGATAAGACCATCATTTGGGCCAATACCATCATTACCTTTCTTTATTGATTTTCTTCTGGATAACAAATTTGATTCATTCAAATTCAAATTAAAAGTATAGCTTTCACCATTTATGCCAGATATAATAGATGATGATCTGGTATGGTGGTCCATATCCAAGGCCGATTCATCAGATGAATTGGTTGTGGTAGTGGATAAATACAGTTCTGGTTCTAGAAATTGTGAAGAAAATATTGATTCGTGGTGTTTTTTCATTGGGGAAGGATCGGAGTGAGAACGTAACTTAGTATGATATAATCTTTCACTTAATTCAGTAACTTCATTTTCATCGTGGTCATCATCATCCTCTTCATCTTCGTCGTCGTCTTCTTCTTCGTTACCCCGTGCAGCTTCTTCGTCATCAAACATATCATTCATTTCTGTGGGATATGGTGTTCTCAAGTATCCGGAGTGTTGTGGTACGTTAATTTCATCAGGACTGGAATCTTCTTCGGTGATTTCTGGCATGTCTTCAAGAGTTGAAGCGGGTTCTGTCATTGCTGGATTATCAAATACTTTCTTAATGGCAATAGCTCTTGGAGAATCCAACCCTAATATCCTATTATCAATAGTAGGAGTTGCAGCACCGCCTTCAACATGATGGACAACATAACTATTAGTTTCGAAATAATGTGTAGGTTCTTTAGGTTCAGGTAACTTTATCTTACATTCTGATTGTAACCAAGGATGACTCCAAATTTCATCAACGGTAATTCTCGCATCGGGATTTATAGTTAACATTCTTGAAATCAAATCTTTTGCATCCGTACTAATTTCATCCCACCAAGGTCTCAAGAATACAAAGTCTCCTTTAAGAATCTTAATGGTTAAATTGTTAGAATCATCATCATAAAATGGTGGGAATCCACATAAAATAGTATATAAAAAACAACCTAATGACCAAATATCGACAGATTTCGAATAATAGTTTTTCGACTTACGTAGTAAAAAATGGCGAGTGTTGCAGGTAATGACTTCAGGTGCAGTATAGCCTGCTGTACCGCATGGAGTCTTTAAATGAACATCATTAACATCATTAATTAATTGTTTGGCAAGACCAAAATCAGCTAGCTTGATAGTACCAATTGTACCTCCACCAATATTTGGTTTAAACTCACCTTCATCTGCTTTATTTTCATCATCTGATTTTCGTAGCGATTTTTCAAAGGCTTCTTTTGATCTTGGGAAATATGGAATGGTTTTGAAAAGTAAATTTTCTGGTTTTATATCACGATGAACTATATTTGATTTATGTAATTCCTCAACAGCTGATAATAGTTGTTTAAATACATGACGAGATAATTCTTCTGAAAAATAAGTATATTCAATAATCTTATTGAAGATTTCTCCTCCATCACAATGTTCTAAAATCAAAAAACAATGATCTAAAGTATCAATAGCATCTATTAGATTTAATAAATTTGGATGATCATAACGTTGCATTATTTTTATTTCATTCTGGATATTTTGGAATTGCCTGGTTGATAAGTTTGCCTTTTTGATAATCTTTATAGCCACAGTTGAACCAGTCAACGTGTCAAAGGCTTTGTATACTATAGAAAAGGCCCCTTCACCCAAAATGCACATTAAATTATAATTCGAAGGTAAATCAGGATAAAGTCCTTGAAGGTTTTTATTAAATTCCAGCGGTGATGGTAGCGAATTACTGGTGAGATCTGAAGTGGTAGTTTCGGCGGTAGTCATGATACAAGCATTAGTAGAATTTGAATCCTCTTGGGTTGAAAGTATTGAAGAATGAATTGAGTTACTGTCTAATAGATCTGGAGTGGAATGAAATTTTGAAGTGCTCTGAGAAAATGCTGATAATGCCTCGGTTGATCTGGCAGGTTCTGATATGGCGGTAGTATAAGTAGTTTGAGTCGTAGGCACTTTGTTAATAAATAACTTTTTAAAGTTCTATAAGTCTGGTTAGTATATAAAAACAAAAATAAGCTTGTATTTATAAGATTTTTCAATAAAGATTTATTTGTCGCGCCCCAGAAACTTTCTTTTTGGTTTGATCAATCCAACAAAGAAAAAAAAAATTTTTTGCTCTGTGCGTCTCCACATTCAAAATTTATTTTTTATGTGAGCAATCTTCTTCGCTTACACCAAAATAAAAAATAAATTATTTTTTAAAGTTTAATTTCCGTTCCTTGCACAAGCTGAGCTAAACTCAACTTCTAACTAGGCTAAACGCTTTCCTTTTTCATCTCGAAGAATTCAGCAATGCTTGGAATTATAAGAAGATACGAAATTGCATTTGCAGGTATGACTTTGAATGATCGAAACAGAAACAATTGCTCATGTTCTATTGTTTGAAAGTAGCAACTTTCCCGCTTTTGAAATAAGCAATTCCTTTTCAAGTAACCCGAGGTTTGTAGTGCGTCATTGTGCAAGTTCTTTTTCTATTCTCCTACAGCAATGTTGGATTTATGAGTAGGGTTCCTGGATATCTTCGTAAAATATACTAGTATTGTGGAATGCAATTGAAGGGAATTGGAACAAACCAAATGGGAATAATAGGGTGTGCACAAAAAACATTAATCATTTCTCTTATAAATTAATGTTAGTAATTCAAAGTGTTATACATACTTCAACGATGGCCATGGTTTGATTATATCTATCTCGTTTTGGAATATAAGTTATAAACTTGTTTGAATGATAATTAGTTGGTTGAATTTTCTTTGATTATAAATAAGACAAGAAAAAAAAATTCTCTGCAATCTAAACGGTTGTAAACTGAATATTGTTAATCGGTAATTAAAATGAGTAAATCAGTTGAAGTAAATTGATGAGTTGTTAGTGGCAGTAGCAGCAGTAGTAGTGGTGGTTGTTTTTGATGATGTTGTTGTTATTTAGTAGTAGTAAAAAGCAATTAGTTGTTAATGTCGACGATGTTATTGCATGTGAGATTGTCAATTCATCTGATTCAAATTAATTTTTGAGTTGGTGGTTGTTGTTTTTTTGGGGGGGATTTATGTAAAGGTGCATATAAAAAAAAACTTTGCTGTGAAAATCTTTGGCTATTTTTTCTTTGTCCTATCGAGTGATAATGTTAGCTCACTTTGCTTAGATGTTGTAAATAAAAGTTGTTACTCGGTTCTTTAACATAAAATATTAAAAACCAATTATAATCACAAATATAATACTAATAATGTAAATGTTTGTTTTTCTTTCTGTTTGTGTAGTGATTAGGAGAGGGAGTGGATTTAGTGGGAATTTTAAATAGTCTTTATAATAAATGGTAACTTTTAAAGTAGTGGAGTTTTTTTTTATTTATTTTTATTTTTATTAAAATGGTAGTCAATTAATCAAACTAAAAAAAGAATGCGGATTATTAGAGGGGAAAAAAATAAAAGATTAAAATTTCGTTATTTTTTTTCGTTGTTTGTTTTCTAGGAGAGAGACATTTTATTGTTCACTTTTTGAAATTATTTGTTGAAGAAAATCAGTTGTCAAGAATTGTGCTCTTGATTTTATTGAGTATATTCATTATGATGTCATGTAAACAACTACTTCATTCGGCTTTCTGACCCCCACTCTCTCTCAGTTCCCAAATGAACTTCTACTAGAGTAAAATGAGGCTACAACATTACTGGACTTTTAACGTGAGATTTAAAGTTTTAAAAACAAATTTCAAAAAACGACACAAAAACATAAAAAAAGTAATCAATTAGATTTTTCGCAATAATTTTAACAACTGTGCAGGTTTCAGAACTAGTTTCATACTTGAGTTTCGTTTGTTGTCAAAATTGTTGGTATTGTGAGTAATCTCAATGTTGCTAGTTTAGAATACCTTGGATATTGGAATTGAAATAAGTAATATTCAAAGAAAACCCACTTTGCTTTGAAGTGAACTTAAATGATGTAAGTCTTTTAAAAAAAAAATTATACTTTTTTTCCATTTGTTCTATTTTTATTTTTCAACGTAAACAAAAAAAAATCAAGAAAAAAATAAATATGTAGAACTATAATTAAATTTAAAAATAATGGGGTAATTTTTTACAGCTCTTGGTGTGAGTTTACGTTCAGATATTCTTTTAAAAGCGCATTAGCAGATTAATTTACAAGTTGACGTGTCTCTACAAACAGATAGCTAAACTTGCAACTTTTGACTAATTGGTGGTATGGTTGTAGTTATTAATAGAATGATTGCAACCTCAAAATAAGTAGGGATCATGATCTAAAGTTAACCAAGATAATTTCCTAAATGACCTATGGTTGTGAGCAATCCTTAACTAACTTTATTTTGTATTGGTTTTCCATGTCGCGAAAAAAACTGAATAATTATATCCGGTTGAGTTGTTTTTAGCGCAGAATCGAGTTTTTAGTAATATTGAGCAATATTGGCAGTATCTCTTTACTCTCGGTATACTTTTGAATAAACCAAATTCCTTCTTTGTAATATTAGTATGAAATTTTGAATTGGTAAATATATGATCGCTTCAGGATAACAAGAAAGAACTCCCGCTGCCAAATTAAAGGATACCAATAAAAACTGAATCGATGAATCCCTAGAATTTCATCTTAAGCTTTGATCACGAAGTCATAACTTTTATGTTTCTCAGGGTATTAAAAATAACAATGGATATTATTTGTCTGTTGCAAATCATTCCGCAGGTGATGAGAACAATGGTGTTTCATAATATTACAATCAAGTGAAAATCAATTGTCTAAATGAAAAAAAAAATTATTTTCTTCGGAACTAGTAATTGTGAAGTTCAAATTGCTCCCGAACTCATTCGAGCCCGAGACTGGTGGGAGAACTAGGTGTAAGTGTTTTCTAGTGCGTGTTTTTTTTTTGAATCTAGCAATCCCAGATAGATATCTAAAATTCTGGAATGTAGAAGGATTTTCGAGTGTTTCTAATTTTCACATGTCTAGTAGCTGTCGAGAATGTGAATGTTAGGTCAAGAAGAAAACTAATCTGTTTATTTTCTGTGACACCCTTCCCCTTTCCAGTGCTTTTTTAGTCCTTATCCATCAAATTCACCCCACCAAAAAATAACAAACGAAAAAAGTGCTCACGCTGATTTCTCTAATCTTCCCCACCTAAAAAAATTTCGTTAATGGATGCACTAACTACAATCAACAACATGGACTAAAAGAAACCCCAATTTTTTTTCTTGGTTTCGTAATCACCGATCGAGTCACTTCAATTACGACACCCCCTTTCGGTGGGGAAACTTAAGGGGAGGAAGGAACTAAGGGGAAAGAAAATCTAAGTTTTGCACGCTATCCTCGTTACTTGGTTACAAAACTAAATGCCAAGCTTTTTGGCACGATGCTAGCGTTGACAGCATGCAGCCACAAACATGGCGATGCATTAGTGTAGAGTTTTTTTTTTATCTTCTCGGTGCTAAGAAACTAATTTGAGTTTTATACTCCTCTTTGAATATGAAAAATCGATTTTTTATTTGTTTGTACGTTTTTTTTTATTTCAATTTCGCTGAACATGTTGTCTACGCAACCCCTATCAAATATGTTTCACGAATGGTAGACATGACATTTATTGAAGACATGATTGCTGGTAATTGGATTATACTTTAACAAGCCGAAGACATTGGCCACTTCGTTTGGTGTAAGCAATGCTTGCCCTATACCAGACTTCAAATACATAGAAGTATAATTGATAAAGTTTAGTCTTTTGATTAAAACTATTTTCAGATCGGAAGA